>JAKUBJ010000004.1:0-247483 GCA_030566855.1 Tortispora sangerardonensis | reverse complement strand
CATGCCTGTTGCTTTTAATCGGATATTGGTATTGATATGCGCGCAGTAAGTAAAAATTGGTTTTGGAATAGGTATAAAGTGATGTGGTGGTAAGAAGAAGGAATAGTTGCAAAAGTGGAAATAAGCATGTGCTTATAAATTGTTGCTGGAGCATTTATGTGTGCATAAAATAGGCGCATAGTAGGGTCCTCAAAGAAAACCCCCTATCTTTAACACTTTAAGGGCCTAGATTTCAGATTTCAACGATGATTCTATTCAATCATTATTAAAAGCTATATCTTCTGTCTCAACTTTGATATCCAGACTTTGAATGCCATATAAAGCGTAACAAACAAATGCACATATGGAAACATTTATTTCCATGCACATAAACAAAACTTATTCTTCTTCTCAAAATCACAAATCTCGATATAAGGGTCTCCATTAGAACGATTCAGTGTCAGGGTCCGAATTAGATCCCTGCATTGTTAAAAAAAATTAAAAAAGACAAAAAAAACAAATAAAAAATATAAAAATATAATGCAAATAAGGGACCCAGACAATATATAAGCAGCTCAATATTTCCATTCTTTCAAATTTTCCTTCCTTTACCATAACACTATTGTACAAAGCTTTATACAACATCAAACCAATTTTGAAAACAGTTCAAGTGCCAATTCCATTAGTAAGAGAAACAACAAGAAACAACAAGAAATGACTATCTTCACCCGTAAGCTTCGTTCTTCTTGCAAAACAGCTATCAATGCCATGAAGCCAACAAAGGCCATCATTTTAGTAAGAGCTATAACCGACAAGAAAACTATGGCAGTCATTAGAACTATTAGATCAATCCAACGCAAGAAGCCTAAAAAATCATCAACTTCTACAAGTGCACCAATTCCAGCACAAGAAGTTAATACTCTTCGTGAACTTCCCTTTTTTGGAGAAGATATAGATGTTCCAGTACTCCAGCGTCGTCAAACAGATGATAATTCACACATCTCATTGATGCGACAACTTCCTTTTATGGATAATGATTTAGACTTGATCCATGCTGCTCAGCCTGTAGCACTTTCATACAGTTATGTAAATAAAGAAATCAATGTACGCAGTACCGAGCTTTCCCATATTGTGTACGGCGAAAAAGCTTCAGCCGAAGACGAAGAACTAGATTCTTCTGCAGCACAATCCGTTACAACAACAATTGCTCCTTTGACTTTTGACAATGTTCCAGGTGTAGTCCCAAATATTACTAAAGGGAACTATTTCAGATACAAGGATGTTCCAGTTCCAGTAAAGAAGTTCAATCCATCCGCATCTAGTGTTCAATATACTTATCGCCCAACAGAAGGTGGTTTTTTCACAGTTGTTGGTCGTAAAAACCGTCACCAATAACTGCAAGCAGCAGCTTTACTAAAAAAACTATAATGCCCTTTCTATACTTTAAATAATAATAAATATATATTACTCTTTAGTAGTTTTCATGTCTCGTTTGATGTAGATTTCGTAGATCTGCGTATTTCGTACCAAATGGTAAGTTGCCTTTTGAAAATACACCACATTTGAAACATTGTGAACACACAGCTACAGAAGTAAGCAAAAACCTAAGTGTAAGGTCAACCAACAACAAAAAAACCGTCGAAGGCGTAGGAATCGTAATATCGAATGATCAGAATGCCAAATGAACATTAGTGAGTTTTCTAGCCATATAAGTATCCCGTATATATACGTGTCGATCATCTAAAACGATATAAGGGGGAATGTGGTTATATTAGGAAATGCTTCGGTGAACCTGATAGTTAAGGTTGCAAGACGGTACTCTAACCTTTTCTCTAACCTTTTCTGCATTATACACCCCATCATTTGAATTATCTATTCTTAGTTCATTTGGTAAAATGCTCAAAACTGTGACTCTGGTCTGAAGCAATTGAGAACTTTCTAACTATAGACTCAGTGACTGCATCAATCGTCTATACTCTCTATAGAGGCTTAGGCCTGAGGCTGCTTTATGATTGTTTTATATCAAGTATCTTAGATTATAGGATAATTAATGACAAGTTAAGATAAGTTAATTTAATTTAAATAAAACTTATAGAAGTTAAATTGTGATAAGATAATTAGGATAAAGTAGAAGACGGAATAGAAGTTTCTTATATTATGGGATATTCAGAGGCTTTAACCTAATTAATTAAGTTTAACGCTATTTTTAAGAGTAGAATTAACATATGATAAGTTGAGTTATAACGGTTAGGTTAAAATACCTTTCCTGCTTAATTATCTCATCTACTTTTTTCCTCGATCTTGCCTGTATGCATGAGTATTTTTACTGTTGACTTCAACTGATCGCTAAGTTCTTATATTTTTTCCTTTGGAATCCTTGTGCTGAATATTTATATTATATTTTGCTGATTCTGCCGTTTCGAAATGAGTAGTGGTCCTACTACTCAGCACTCCTTTCTAAATTCTTTATCGGGTCTTGTAGCTACCAAAAAAGCTCAACGGACTCTGCTTATATCCTGCTTGGTTCTTTCATGCATGTGCATCGGCTTTTATTCACAATGGAATCGCGTTCAATTTTACAAAATAACAAAAGATTTTGCAAAAGCTGCATCGGAAAGTACAGGCATAAATCTTATGCAAGATCCCTACATGGAAGAAATTGATTTGCCAAAGAATGCTATACTTGTTACTGACCCTACAGAAACTCGGGCGAATGCAACACTGCTCTCTTTGGTGAGAAATAGTGAACTGGATGACTTAATTGGCACTATTAAGGAAATTCAACAGACTTTTAATGACAAGTTTAATTATCCGTGGACTTTCTTGAATGATGAACCTTTTTCTTCTGAATTCAAAAGAAAAACAAAGCAAGCTATACCTAATTCCGAGATTAACTACGAAGTTATTCCTGCTGAGCATTGGAAGGCTCCTTCTTTTATTGATGAGGAACTAGCCACCGCTGCTGGCAAGAAAATGACAACGGAGGATAACGTTCAATATGCTGATCTTCCAAGCTATCACAGTATGTGCAGATGGAATTCTGGCATGTTCTACAAACATCCTAAACTTCAGGAATACAAGTACTATTGGCGAGTTGAGCCGAAAACACATTACTATTGTACTATTGAATACGATGTATTTCGATTTATGCAAGATAATAACAAAACATATGGTTTCAATATTGCTCTTTATGATGCCCCGCAAAGTATTCGTAATCTTTGGCCTACAACTTTAAAATTCTTATCTAAGAATCCTCAATATCTGCATCCTAATAATGCTGCAGGTTTCTTGACACACCAATTGCGCCCTGACCATACCAAACTTGCAAATGGCTATTCAACGTGC
The DNA here is from genome assembly GCA_030566855.1 of Tortispora sangerardonensis. NCBI lineage: Eukaryota > Fungi > Ascomycota > Trigonopsidomycetes > Trigonopsidales > Trigonopsidaceae > Tortispora > Tortispora sangerardonensis. Next base: position 244,159 of record JAKUBJ010000004.1, on the reverse strand, counting down.
CATTTCTGGTCTAATTTTGAAATTGGCGATATGGATTTTTTTCGTTCAGAACCTTATGAGAAGTTTTTTGAGGCTCTCGATTTGTCTGGAGGCTTCTATTATGAACGCTGGGGAGATGCTCCTGTTCATACTGTTGGTCTTGTTCTTCTCGAAGACATGAATAAAATTCATTGGTTCAGAGATATTGGCTATCGTCATATTCCCTTTATTAACTGTCCCAATTCAAAGAAATGTTCCTGTGAAGCTGGAGTCAATTACGAAGGTGCTGACTTTCTTTCAAAGGAAATATGCACTCCTGTTTGGTGGAACTACGCATCAACGAACTGATATACACTTTATTGTTTTATGCATTTTATAGATCTTCCATTCTTAATGTACTGATATAGTTTATTTCTTTCATATTTCATAAAACTTAATATAACGAAGTCTTGATAATATTCAGTCATAAGACATCCTGTAGATATTTGCGACCGTAAATCAGGTATGGAACGTCTCAAAATTTACTTAACTTGTCAACCTACTTATACTAGCAGTTCGTTTTTAGTTAAGTTATGAAATAAATCGCAAACCACTAACTAGTATTCATTGCTAACTGCCTATTTTCTCATAGCATCAGGATATCTTCGTCTCAATCCATCAACCCATCTCTTATACAAAACTCCTTCAATGGTATTCGCCGTCGGAAGCTTCGCATGGGGTATCTGAGGGGGTAGGGCCTTTGAAATATTAACTAATAGACGTTTCTCTACATTCGCATCCATCTCAAACTCTACAGATTTCAAAGCTTCAGCCAATTTCAAAGCTGCACGCTTGTCTTGCTCATTCAATTCATCATCATTAATCATTGCATTAATAACCTTAACCAGTATGCCATTTTTCCCCTGTCTATGCTTTCTGCTAACATGTCTGCTTTCATGGATAGGAATTTGTTTCATGTTCTTGTCATCAGAAGTTTGGTTTTGGTTTCTCGAACCTTTGTATGCGTGCACTTCAGGGTGTGCATTCTTTGGGCCAGTTGGAACCGCTAATTTTTGAATAGGTGTGTCTGTTTCATCAGTATCAAAATCCCACCCGGCATTGTTTTCGTTGCCAGTAGCTGGCTTTTTAGATATCGTTGGAGCATAATATTTAGGCTTTTGTCGATCACTTCGTCTTGCATCCCATTCTTCCCTTCTCTGAATAAGCCACTTTAAGCAATCGTAACCCTCCACTTCTTTAAGAAACTTATGCTTCAATAGCTGCTCTGCTGATGGGCGTTGTCTCGGGTCTTTGACTAGACACTTTTCAACAAAGTCTTTAAAATCAGCAGAAAAGTGAGTCCCATTCAAATTCGGTGGAGATTGCTTTGGTATTAACAATAATACCTTCATGGGGTGATATTCGGAAAGAGGAGGTTCTCCAAGGGCCATTTCCATAGCAGTTATGCCTAACGACCAGATATCAGCACGATTGTTATAGTTTCTTTGAAGAATTACTTCAGGTGCCATCCAAAATGGAGTTCCAACAAAGGTATTGCGCTTTGACATATAATTTGAAACTTGAGCGGCTACACCAAAATCAGCTAGCTTCACATTGCCATCCTCAGCAAGTAAGACGTTCGCAGCTTTGATATCTCTATGAATCTTGCCCCTTGAATGCAAATAAACAAGACCTAGCAAAATTCCTTTGCATATAGAAGCAACATGTTTCTCTTCAAACGGACCTGCTTTAAGAAGATCAAAACAAGAGCCACCGCCCATAAACTCCATCATGATCCAAAGCTTTGATCCTTTTACAAAGCAGCCATGATATCTGGTTATAGTATTGCTATTACACTCACTTAATAATATTACTTCCTTTTGTATTTCTTCAATGCCCTCATCACCAGATTCCAGATCAATCTGTTTTATAGCAAATCGTTGACCATTCACTTTGTCGACTGCCTTATAGACTACACCAAAGCTTCCAGATCCAAGTTCTTCCAAAAGGTCATAGCGATCTGCCGTAAGTTGTTCTGCTGACAACATCAAGATAGACTTTTAAGATAGGAATAAGTCGATAATAAATAAAAAATGTGGCAAAAAGGGGGATTTGTCAGGTTTGAATTGGCAAGTGCACCTGCCGATCTCTTCGCGAATATTAATAACAAGATTCCTCGCGTTCTGCTTCAGTTATTCTAAAAGTTCTTAGTTGTAAAACAGCACTAAATTTCACAAAACAAGCAAAGTAAATGTAATGTAATTTTATATATTCTAGACAAACACGTTAAGAAATAAGAAACATAAACAAAGAATGCGAGAAAGAACTACGTTACATTCCTTGGTATGGATTAGATGGTCTATTATTACTTAAACTGCGTGATTTTCTAGTTTGAATTCGTACCTGTTTACCTTTCCTTCAGATTAGGAAATTTTACCATGGCAACCATACTTAATTCTGAACTCCATTCATATCAGACATCTAATAGAAGTAGAAAGCTTCATCTTGCTTACGTTCTCTCTTTTTCACCTATCTAACCATACAAATATACAAGTTACACTATTTTCTTGTTAATATTGCTATAATAAAGGGTTTTATTTCTTTAATTCGCGGTTTTTTATTAACCAAGGATTACTCATAGGGCTTTTAAACCTGGTTTGTTAGGTTCTTTGTTTGAAAGTAGGGTTGTATTTTTACTCTGTCAGAGACTTGGGAACTTAATAGACTTCTTTTCCTTGCACACACTCTCACACGTACGTATTTGCACAACGAAAATAAAAGACCTGTATTTGTCTGCATAATGGATCATCAACTTATTGCTACGGTAAATAAGCTACAGGATGCTTTTGCCACTCTTGGTCCAACTACAAACCCCATAGATTTGCCTCAGATAACTGTTGTTGGCTCTCAATCGTCTGGCAAGAGTTCTGTCTTAGAAAACATCGTCGGCCGAGACTTTTTGCCTCGAGGAACAGGTATCGTAACGAGAAGGCCTCTGGTTCTTCAACTCATTAATAGAAGAGGCTCTCAATGTTCTGAAAATGACGAGAAATCTCGTAAAGGCGAACTTAATGACGATGAATGGGGTGAGTTTCTTCATTTGCCCGGTCAGAAGTTCTACGATTTTGACAAAATTAGACAAGAAATTGTAAGGGAAACTGATAGCAAAACTGGTCAAAACCTTGGTATCTCTCCTGTTCCAATTAACCTTCGTATATATTCTCCAAACGTATTAACGCTAACTCTAGTTGATCTTCCTGGTTTAACTAAAGTCCCCGTTGGAGATCAACCTAAAGATATTGAGCGTCAGATTAAGGATATGGTATTGAAATTTATTTCAAAAAGTAATGCTATAATTTTGGCTGTTACAGCAGCTAACACCGATTTGGCCAACTCCGATGGGCTGAAGCTTGCAAGAGAAGTAGACCCTGAAGGTGTAAGAACTATTGGTGTCCTAACTAAAGTCGATCTTATGGATGAAGGAACTGATGTTGTTGATATTCTTGCTGGTAGAGTTATTCCTCTTCGATATGGTTATGTTCCTGTGATCAACCGTGGTCAGAAAGACATCGAAAACAATAGAAACATTTCTGATGCATTAACAAAAGAACGTGAATTTTTCGAGAATCATCCTTCTTATCGTGGAAAGGCTCAGTTTTGCGGTACTCCTTTTCTTGCAAGAAAGCTTAATATGATATTGATGCATCATATTAAAAGCACTTTGCCTGAAATTAAAGCTAAAATTTCTTCTACACTTTCTAAATACCAGCAAGAACTTGACCAACTTGGTGGTGCTGATCCTCTTGGCTCTCCTGCGAATATTGTACTCAATGTCATTACTGAATTCTGCAATGAATATCGCACTATTCTTGATGGTCGAAGTGATGAGCTTAGCTCTTCAGAATTGGCTGGTGGTGCAAGAATATCATTTGTCTTTCATGAAATTTTTGCTTATGGTATAAAAGCAGTTGATCCATTCGATCAAGTAAAAGATGCTGATATTCGTACGATTCTTTATAATTCTTCTGGTTCTTCCCCTTCGTTATTTGTTGGAACTGCTGCTTTTGAAGTTATAGTAAAGCAACAAATTCATAGATTCCAAGATCCCTCTTTGAAATGTGTAACTCTGGTATATGATGAATTGTCTAAGATTCTCTACCAGATTTTGCAAAAATCTGTGTATAAGCGCTACCCTCAGCTCAAGGAAAAGATTCACGCTGTTGTTATTAATTTTTTTAAAGCTGCTTTGCTTCCTACTAATAAGTTGGTTCAGGATTTAGTCGCCATGGAAGCTAACTATATCAACACTGCTCATCCTGATTTTTTGAGTGGCCACCGTGCAATGGCTATCATTAGCGATCGCATGACTGCCAGCAAGCCAGTTCAGGTTGATCCCAAAACTGGTAAACCTATTGCAAATTCAGCATCGGCTGCACAACCTCCTATCCCTGCTGATGATGGTAGTTCAGGATTTTTTAGCAGTTTCTTTGCGTCCAAAAATAAAAAGAAAATGGCTGCGATGGAACCCCCACCTGCTGTCTTACGTGCTTCTGGTAATTTGTCAGAAAGAGAAACAATTGAAACGGATGTCATTAAGCTTCTTATTTCTTCTTACTTCAACATTGTTAAGAGAACCATGATTGATATGGTCCCTAAAGCAATCATGTTGAATTTGGTTTCGTTTTCCAGGCAAGAGGTACAGCGTGAATTACTTGAAAAGATATACAAGGGTGATCTGGAAGAACTTCTTAAAGAAAGTGACTTTACTCTTCAACGTCGTAAAGAGTGTATGCGTATGGTCGAGAGTTTATCTAAGGCATCCGAAGTAGTTGCTGAAGTTAACTAAACGTTTGATTTATTTGCTGCGTGATTTTTTTTTGTTTTTACACATATCACTTTTCCTTTTTGATGATCTGAACTGATTATACATTTTACTTCGAAAAGAATGTTTTATTTTTCTTACATTAGGTCATTGAAAGGATATTTCTTTATATAATTATATATCAATATATACTAATTCTTGTAATAAATATGTACTGAATGTATGCGAATAAAAACTATTAAGTAAAATGCTTAAAGAGCAAAAAGGGTTGGGTTTTCTAGAGAAATTTCCTGCATGAAACTGTTGTCTGACTTCGAATTAACAGAAATGGCAGTGAATTCAGACATGTCGTCAGACATGTCTGGAGTAGATGGCATATCTACTGAGTTCAAAGTTTCCATAGATTCGCGATGTCTAAGATCGTTTTCTGTAGGCTTATAATGTAGAGCTAGATGAGCATCAGATGATACGGTAAGGAAAGAACCTGAGTCTGGGTGACCAGGAAGAGGAGCGGAGCCAACAACGCATTGAGGGCGTCTTAATTGAGCTTGGGCTGCGCCTGAAATTTCCTGTGAGATCAAACCATTAGAAGATTCAGTACCGCATGTAGATGTGGCAGTCATGTAAGAAGAGTTCAAGGAATAAAATAAAGCATTTCTTCGTACACGAGATTCCTTTTCTTGAGGAGCCAGCCATGAATGGTCAGATTCTTCAGCAGGATTGTTGTGGCAAGAGTTTTGGTCTGAGTCTGTAGAACTTTGATCATTTATATCCCATATGCGTATTGACCCATCAGCTGAAGTGGTTACTAATTCCTCTGGGTCGGTTTTTGACCAATGCAAAGAGCTAATCTTATCAGAATTGCTTTGAAGTACGCTAACAGGTGCAGTTGCTCTAATATCCCATATTTTGATAGTACCATCTGTGTGAGTAGAAGCAAGTAGATCAGGATTTAGAGGTGACCACTTGACATCGATTGCAGATGTACTGTTGTTTTCTGGAGGATATAAAAGAGAAGGACTGTTCTCTCTTACGTCGGTGAGAAGAACGCCGTATGAACCTACCATTGATACAATTCCATCTCTTAGCTGAGATGCATCTACAGAAAGGCTTCCTGGAATGTGTTTTTTTAGTACGGGTCTGTCCGATCTCGTAGGGTCCCAGACAAAAAGATGATCAGCATATGATGTGACAAGAGAAGAATTGGGAGCAGACAACCAGTCTGGTGTAGTTAGATTAATATGTTTCATTCTTGAAGGAGACCCAGGAACAGATTTAGCATGATTCTTATGATTAAATCGTCTTAGGATTTCGGCGGGTTCATTAGAGCGAGGATCAGGAAGTAATAAAAGGTTTACAATACCTCCTTCATTACCTGTTGCTAGTACATTTGAAAAAGGACGCTGTCGCATATGAGAAAGCCAGCTTAATGAATATATATTTGGCAGCGTAATTGTTTGTTGATGTGTTAAGCCTGAAGCGGAAGGATCATCATTGAAATAGTCCATTTCGTAGATAAAAAGATTTTGTTTATTTCCTCCAGAGGATATAGCAACGAGTGGATCTTCTTCATGAGAAGCTATACTTGTAATATAGCTACTTTGATCTGGTACTTTCCAGTACATAGATCTCACTGTTGGTTGTGTTGGAGGTTTGAAATCTGGTACTTGTTCAAGCATCCAAAGCTCGTGCTTTCTATAAGCAGCCATATAACATGTTGGAGGAGATTTCGATTCTCGACGGACTGCATTTCTTCGATAAAGAGTAGACATTGTAACAATAAACAATAGAAAATAAATAAGTATAATAAACGAAAGTAAAAAAAATAGACGATTGCAATGCTTTTATTGTTCTCTTGGATAGCTTATATGTGATCTCATTGTATACCAATTCATGGCTGGCTTTCCTTTAAGGGGATTCAAGGCTGGCTTAATACTTAAGATGTGTTTTATATTGTTTCCAGTTTGTTTTTATATTGATTTCTATTGTATGTATGGGTTTTGGAATGAATGGCTGGGCTTGAGGAATATTTATTACATGGCTGGTAAATGATCGACAGGGGTAAAAGTTTAATTTGAATAAGGTTTTGCTGACAAAATTTTAATATTTCTAGTAAATGATTTATAACATCCTGAGCACAAATAATAATTGCTATTTTTCACATTTTATTATATAAAATGACTATTTAAATTGAAATATTTGATTTTTATTATTACTTTATGTAGATGTAAATTACTTTAAAGGTGCAGAACTTGTGAGATTAAGTTACTATGACTATCTTGCTACTTCCTAATACAGTTATGCGAATTTCTCTCATAATAAACGAGGAAGGGGTCTGTGATCAATTAAATCACTAAAATTACATCAAATTTGAATCTCATTGAAAGTATGAGTGCGAATCATAGATTTAGAGAGGTATTGTAGTGTCTCTTACCATTTTAAAGTAAAATAGCCCCTTGAGGAAAGCGAAATAGATAAATTAACTAGGAACAAAAATGACCAGGATGCAAATACAATAAAATTAGTTTTATAAAAACTTGACTCATTTGTCATTTTTAAAAAAGTTTATTCTACTGTACTTCATTGTTTTTGAGTTTTCATGCAAAGTTTCTAGAACAAACATATAGAATCTGTATTCTGTTTCTTCGATCGTTACTTTCTGTTCATTTTGCTTCAGTTTCCCATGTAATATACCAAATTACTTCAAATTTACTCTATTTTCAACCTCTTTTTACGCCTTATAATAGCCACTAATAGGATTGCGGTGCAAATTTTATATGGTAAAAAGAGTCACCTATAGAATTTGTTACATGTAAAGTCCCTAACCCTCCGCTTAATTTTTTCGATCTCGAACGAATTGACTTTCTATTTCATTCATTACAAATCAGTTCTCTCTCGGTGTACACAAATGGAAGGGTTACGGAATGCTTATGAAGATATAGAGAGATTAGAGAAAGGTATATCCGATAGAATAAAGCAAAAGCCAAAGGGTACATGGGCAAAGATATGTATAGATCACCAAGTTAGGAAGTTTATAGATGAAGCTCATAAGCAAGCATGTTATATTGTAGACAATAAGGAGTCAATTTTGGCAGATAAAGAAGTATCAAATATTCAAGATTTTGAGAAAGAGTATAAGAGAATTAAGCTTTTTCATCTAAGTTATACAGACTCAAAACCGATCGATTTGGAAACTGAATATTCGAAGCTTCCATGGGAAATAGATGCAGCACCTATTGTTTCTTTTACAGATGAAGAGTATTTCGGGAAGTATTTAGATTTATTGATATTTTATGAACAATACCAGGCCTTGAAATGTGCTGAAAAAGTCACCTACTATACGTTTGTAGCTGATCTATCGCGTATACTTAATGATCTACCTGTACATAACAATGATGTGGAAAAGTTTCTCGATAGTCTGAATGAATACCTTGTAAATTTCATTAATAGATCTACGCCTTTGTTTGACTATGAAAGCCTTGATAAAAAGATTATGTGTGAATATGAGAAGTCGAAGAATGAGCATATTGACGATTCTGAGACCTATTGTGATGCATGTAAAAGATCCTTCAAAAGTACTATATACAAGAGTCATTTGAATGGAAAGAAACACAAGAGAAATGTAGAAGCAGGGGAGAAGGAAGATAAAGTATCTAATAAAGGAGAACTATTAAAATTCAGAGTGTTAATGCTGTTAGACCATTTGGATGATGTTATTCAGCGAACGAAGAACAACATTGAAAGGAAAGCAGCTTTAACAGTACGTGAAAGGGCATTTGAAGAAAAGGCTATTGAAAAGGAATACGAAGATGTTTCTCTTCATGCTAGAAGAGAAGAATCTGATGAATCAGATTCTGAGGATGAATTCAAAGCACACAATCCTTTGAATCTACCATTAGGATGGGATGGTAAGCCAATGCCATTTTGGTTATACAAACTACAAGGATTAGACACTGAATTTAAATGTGAGATATGTGGCAATTACTCTTATAGAGGTAGAAAGGCATTTGTACAGCATTTTACAGAATCTCGTCATACAAATGGTCTTTCATATTTAGGGATCAGTGATTTCCGTCTTATGAAAGAAATAACATCAATTTCAGAAGCAACTGAACTATGGGCTTTATTAAGATCAAAGCAAAGGAAAGAAAAGGCAAGAGAAGAGAATGCAGTTGAAATGGAAGACGATGAAGGAAATGTAATGAGTGCGAAGATATGCGCAGATTTAAAGAAACAGGGATTGCTATAGTTTTAATGATATTTTTTTGTAATATAAAGGATCTTTATTGATAATAGTTAATAATAGTAAGAGAAAAAAGTGAAAACGCAGACTTATTCAGAAGCAGCAGCAAAGGACTCAGAAATTCGTTGGTTAAGTGCGTCAAACTCTTTGTTTAATTCAGATTCTCCTCGACTAGGTTCAAAAAACTTTTGAGAAGAAAGAGCATGCTTAATATCAGAAGTAGACTCAGCAAGCTTATTCCAAGATGCACCAGCTGAAACAGCTTTCTGTGCTTCTTCATAATAAGTAATAAGGTTCTTCATCATAGCATTAGTCTTCCAAATAGGACAGAAGGCATCATATGTGGAATAACCATTCTGCTGCAAGAAATCTTCTTGAATAAGTGAACTAACATCTAAAGTAATCTTGTCTCCATCAGAAAGAGCACTCTTACCAACTAATTGGACTACTTGTTCAAGTTCTTCAGCATTAGAAATAATCTCCTTAACCTTGTCACGAAGACCAGGGAAATCAGGATAATGCTCATCATAATACTTAGAAAGCGAGTTCATGTATTTAGAGTATGAAAGAGATGTGTTAACTGAAGGGAAATGCTTACGTTGAGCAAGCTTCTTATCCAATCCCCAAAATACCTGGGTAATACCCAATGTAGCTGAAGTAACAGGATCAGAGAAATCACCACCAGGGGGTGATACAGCTCCAACAACTGTAACTGAACCGTGACGTGATGGGTTACCAAGACACACAGCTGCACCTGCACGCTCGTAGAAAGATGCAAGCTTAGCTCCTAAATAAGCAGGATAACCTTGATCGGCAGGCATTTCTCCTAAACGACCTGAAATTTCACGTAAAGCCTCAGCCCAACGTGATGAAGAATCTGCCATCATAGCAACATCCTTACCTTGATCACGGAAGTACTCAGACAATGTAATACCAGTATAAATTGAAGCTTCACGAGCGGCTACAGGCATGTTAGATGTGTTAGCAACCAAAGCTGTACGTTTCATAATAGGTTCTTTACGACCATCAATCTCAATAGAAAGTTCAGGGAAGTCCATAAGTACTTCAGCCATCTCATTACCACGCTCACCGCAGTTGTGTACTAATGCCAAATTGGAAAGCATAAATTGATGATCTGATGTTTCAGGAAGTGTAATACCAAAAAATTCAGCAGGCTCAGTGGCTTCTATATCAAAATACATTGGTTGTCCTTTGCGTTCAACACTTGCAGGTGTATCACATTGGTTTTGAGGAAGAGCACACTTGCTAAGAACTGAAGCAAGAGAATCAGTGCCAGAAAGAACAATAGCAGATAATTCATCTTGTGCAGATACACCAAGAGAACGAGCAAGCTTAAGAACCCCAGCACGAATAGAAGAATCAACATTGCTTAAAGTAGCGCGGAATGAAGAACCATTGTTGGAAACTTGAGCACCACAGTCAATAATTGCAGCCAAAATTTGTTCTCTAACTTCAAAAGATTCGCAAAACACGGCTTGAGGAATTGTCTTAGAACTTGAATTGAAGCCAGATTCAGTTAAAATCTTCCAGAACAAATTCTCATTCGAGGACTTAGAAGAAAGAGACAAGTTAATTTTAGATTGTTGAGCAAAGTTGACTTTCATAGCAACACCATTCATCTTTCCAAGACTGATTTTTTCTGAAGTAACAGCAGGTCCAGCAGTTCTACGACGTTGGCTGTTGGATGAAGTAACATCAAGACCAAAGGACTCACCATATGTAGTAGCACGATCTATAACGGCAGAATCAGAAGATGAAATAGAGATAGATGGCTCTGAAGTTTTACCTTGAGCAAGCCATAATCCTGAAAGGTAAGCAAACTGAGAAGCCAAGGAAGTACTAATACCTTGGGCAGAAAGACGATCAGAAAGATCAGACTTCTCAAGAAGAACAGGAGAAATTACTTGGAAAGAAGCATCTCTAACATTCTTACTTAAGAGGACAAGATCACGAGCTTCGATAGTCCAAGATAAATCGTCACTAGAAACAGAAGAAGCAAAATCAGAAGCCTTCTTATGAGCAGCATCAATGCCATTAGTATTATGCAAGAAAGAGCGAGTTGATTGCTTTACAACTTGAATTGAACGCTTATCAGAAGAGTCAGGGGAGATTGTCATAGTGGAGAGAGTGAAATACATAACAGATGTTTGCATTTGTCCACGGAGCATTTGATCAACAACAGAAACGGATTGAGGAGTTTTAAGTACAAGTTTGTGAGTAGCATTGCAAGTGTAAGACAAATCAGAAACAGCGGCACTAGATTGAGTGTATTTCTGAGATACATTGTACATTGATTCATAACCTCTAGGCAAGGCTACGACTTGTCTAGGTTGACCATCTTTGCCCATAACAGAGTCTCCTACAGCAACATTTTCAATCTTCTTATCAGAGCCGTCAGCCATAAGGACATCAGTACCCTTAGCAAAACAACCAACGTAGATAATAATGTCAGAGTTAGAGTATTTTGAAAGAGCTTGAGAAATTACAGTTTTACCACATCCAAAAGCACCAGGAATACAGGTAGTTCCACCTTGTACACAAGGGAAAAGAGCGTCCAATACACGTTGGCCGGTAAGAAGAGGATTATGAGCGGATAATTTCTCAGATACAGGACGAGGTACACGCACAGGCCAAGTATGCATAAGAGAGTACTTATGAGTCTTTCCATCGAATTCTACTTCAAGTACAGTTTCATCAACAGAGTAGGAGCCTGCCTCAGCAATGCTGGTGATGGTACCACGAGCACGAGGAGGAAGAAGAATATTATGCTTAGATACCAAAGAGTTTTCGAATACGGAACCATACATATCACCGCCGGAGATATGGTCACCGATTTTCAATGAGCCAGGAGTGAAATCAAACTTAAGAGATCTATCAAGAGCAGGAGTATCAATACCACGAGGAATATAAATTGATTTTGAAAGTTCTTGAATAGCTCTAAGAGGACGTTGAATACCATCATAGATGTTTTCCATTAAACCAGGACCCAATTCTACTGAAAGAGGTTTACCAGTTCTAAGTACAGGATCACCGACAGTTACACCAGCAGTTTCCTCATAAACTTGAATAGTTGCCTTATCGCCTTCAATTCTAATTACTTCACCGACTAGATTATCATGTCCTACACGAACCAATTCGTACATAGCACAGCCAATCATGTCTTGAGCAATGACTACAGGACCAGAGACTGAAAATACTGAACCATAATGGCTCTCTTTATCGCCATTAAGTTTGGCCAAATCTTTTCTAGCGTTCTCAAGAGCACCAGCCTTTAATAAAAAACAAAAATAGTTAGTATTCGAAGAAACTTGGAGGATGGCGAAATTACAGGAGAATTCGACCCTAAAAGCGAGGCGAAATCAAGCAGAATTTGATCGATTTCTATCAATTGGACTTACCATTATTTATATATTTTGTAAATACTATGATTTTTTGTTAGCTAAGTGAGTGCAGGAAAAGATAGAAGAAGAAGTATGGTAATCTATGGAACAGAGAGATAGGAAAAAGGTAAGTGGAAGGGGGAAATGCTAAGGCTAGCTTTTTTTCCCGATTGCTTTACACACCGGGTAAAGCTATTTACTGCAGAAATCTGTCTCTTTTCTGGTTGTTAAATATCAGGGAAACAAATAAATATGCAATTAGATAATTGATAGAATGTGCTTTTACGATTTACAGGGAAAGGAAAAAGAGAATTGAGTCGGAAGGGAGCTCTTTTCGACTGATAGTAGTGGATTACAAGGGTTGAGCATGTAAAGGGGAAACGGGGTGCCTATAAGGCTTACATTGTTATTTCTAAGGGTAAATCAAGTCAATAGCTAATATCTAACAAGAGATCAAAAAATTTAGAAGTGATTATCGTTATAAAAAAGTCTTATCAAGAGATAGAAAAAAATGATATAAATCAGCTTACCCTGATTGTTTATCCGATTAGTTCCTCGCAGTTTTATGTAGAATTAAGAGTATATATGAGCTATTTATTAAACTTACTTTTAATCATCAACAAGTTTCTGGTCATTCATCTTAACAAATACCACATCCTTTTTTGTTCTTTACATTATTTTGTTTAGGTATCAAGGTTCAATTTTGCTTAATAATTTCATTATTTTAATATTAACAGTTTTATTATTGTGATTTTGAAGCAAATTCTATTATTCAAAGTACTAGGGAGGTGGCGTTTTGACCTGCTTTCTAAGTCATTTTTCACTATATACACATATTAAGCAAAAAGCAAGGCTTAATAAGACAATATATAAGATTTACTCTTCTTTTTGGATACAGAATTGACAAGTTTTAATACCCTGTTTGTTTTGTCTTTCTTACTTATTTATCAATAAAACGTTCAAATTTCTTCAGTGGAACAATTTCAATAGGGCAATTTAAAGTTGTAACTTGATTTTGAAATTGTATATTGAAGGATAAATAAACAATCTTCAGGCTGTCTTCTCCAAATTCACGAAATCGTAAATCAAAGCAGCCGGAGAGCCCAACTCAAGGTGCCCGTTCAACTAAACGTGCTCGTCTGCAAATGCCCGTTGATCCAATACTACCAGAAACTGAGCAATCCAATTCTGCTCTACCAGTTTCTAAAGATCCTTCTGCTTATTTAGACTCACCAGCAACTGCTGTTTCATACATTCTTAATCCTTCATCAGACAATAATACTGCCAATGAAATCTATGAAGGACACAGTCGTACTGAAGTAACTCGTCTAATTATTCAAGCCTTGTATGATATAGGATATGCAGAGCAAGCACGTTCCATTGAAACTGCCTCCGGCTGCTCTATTGAAACCCCAGAGGTTTCAAAATTCAGACATGCTATAATGTCTGGCCATTGGAAACAAGCTGAATCAATGGTTTTAAAATTACAGCTACGTCCTGGAATTTCTTCATCTTCTCTTTTATTTCAAATTCGTCGTCAGAAGTTTTTAGAATTCTTAGAAAATAAAGACCTTACTTCTGCTTTAGCCGTTTTACGATCAGAATTAAGTTCCTTTCAAGATTCTGACCAGTCTAAACTTCACAACCTTTCTAGTCTTGTAATGTGTTCTTCTTCACAAGATTTATATGATCGTTCTAATTGGGATGGTGCTTCTGGGAAAAGTCGTAAACTTCTTCTTACTTCAATGCAAGAATCTTTTGCTCCTTCTGTAATGATTTCTCCTCACAGACTTGCTTCTCTTCTAACTCAAGCGCAAGATGCTCAAGTAGATAGATGCCTTTATCACTGTGTGGATACGCCGATTTCATTATATACGGATCATGCTTGCAATGAAGATAATTTTCCTTCTATAACAACACACGAGCTTGTTCACCATTTAGATGAAGTATGGTATGTTGAGTTTTCTCATGATGGCACTAGACTTGCATCTGCTTCTAAAGACTCTACTGTTGCTATTTGGGATGTTACTACGCATAAACTTATTACATTTCTTGGTGGACATTCTGATGCCGTTACTTATCTTGGTTGGAGTCCTGATGATTCATTGCTTCTAACTTGCAGTAGAGATAAAACTGTTAAATTATGGAGTACAAAAGATTACAGAGCCGTCAAAACATTTCGTGGTCATAATGTTCAAGTATCTACATGTGCATGGTTGGCAAGTGGCAAAGAATTTGTTACAGCCACATTGGATCCAGAGATTATTCTTTGGAGTACAGATGGTATAGAACTTTACAAATGGGAAGGTGACCGGGTGTATGATTTGAGTGTAACTCCTGATGGAAAGCGGATGGTATCGATTTGTACTCGACATATGATTCACATTTACAATTTAGAGACACGAGAAAAGACGTCTCAAATAGTTATTGGTAAATCTCTTACAGGAATTACGACATCAGCAGATTCTAGGTATGCGTTGGTTAATGTTACATCAGATGAAATTCATCTTTGGGATATAGAAAAGATTCAATTAGTTAGGAAATATGTTGGACAACGTCAAGGACATTTTGTAATTCGATCTTGTTTCGGTGGCCCCTCAGAGAATTTCATTGCAAGTGGATCAGAAGATTCTCGAGTTTATATTTGGAATAGAGTTCATGGTACATTAATTGAAACGTTATCGGGACATTCTGGTACAGTTAACTGTATTGCATGGAACAGTAAAGATCCCGAGATGTTTGCATCAGCTGGAGATGATCATATAATTCGTTTATGGGAACCTAAAGCTAGATTGTCTAGTTTAAGC
This sequence comes from Tortispora sangerardonensis, assembly GCA_030566855.1. Classification (NCBI taxonomy): domain Eukaryota; kingdom Fungi; phylum Ascomycota; class Trigonopsidomycetes; order Trigonopsidales; family Trigonopsidaceae; genus Tortispora; species Tortispora sangerardonensis. The sequence continues at coordinate 228,928 of JAKUBJ010000004.1, read as the reverse complement.
AAGAATCTTCAAAAGGGTTTACCAGCAGCTGAACAAGATAATGTTATTAATGGGAATGGGAAACAGGAAGCATGAAATGTAAGACGTTAGTAATTTATATATTATATAACCATGTAAAGTTTACATAGTTTCTTCAGTGTTTCTCATAATTTCGACAGGTTGAGCATTTCCAGCCACAATAGCATCAATTTTCTTTCTTGCCCATGAGAAAGTAGCGTCAAGCATAAAAGGACGTAAATCAAAGCGATTATCGTCTGGTGAATATTGTTCAGCATGATAAGCAGGAGTGAGAACAGTTTGTTTATGTCTGTTAACAGCATAATAATAGAAGAAACGTTTTACCTTCGTAGCGACTTGTTCTGGAGTCAAACGAGGAGTCCATTCTCTGTAAAGTTTCAAGAACATAGAATAAGGACCACATTTAGAAACTTTACGTAAATATCCAAATACTGAAAGTTCATCATACGTCATACCCATATCTACTTCATCAGATTGAACATAATTTTCAGTGATTGGTTCAAGTTCAGCTGTTGGTACAGCATGAATGAATTCATCAAGTATAGGTAAAGGGAAATTATCTCTTGCGTAAGCAATAAAAGATTTCAAATCTTTCTTTGAGATAGAACCAATAGGGTTGATATCAGCAGAAGAACAATCATATTTAGTAAGGTAACCTCTTAAACATTCATCAACGTTTGCAGAACCAAGTACAAGTAATCCACCTCCACCAAGTCTTGATCTTACCCAAGGAAGTAATTGAGCAAATAAATAAGCTACTACCATTCTAAGACGAGCTTGAATATTTTGAAGAGCAAGGTTTTCAACATTAGTACCTCCATGAATTCTAAATTGAGGACGTTTACCAGTAACAGTTTCAAAAAGAGTTCTTGTTGCAGAAACAATAGTATCCATATTAAGATCAACATGATAAGCACCAATTGCATTTGCTAATTGTTTTGCCCTTCTACGTGTATCAGCAGAAGAGTTTTCAGTACCCATATAGCAAGTATGCATAAGAGAAGAGCATAAATCTTGAGGAGATTCAGGTACCCAATTTGAATCAGCAGGTTTAGCTGAGATTCTACGAGCATCTTCAATTACTTGTAAATTTCCTTCCTGAATTTCGTTAAAAGCAATTCTACACATAGAAAAGACAATAACAGCAGTTGAACAAGAATCTATACCACCAGAAAGAGGTAAGAAAAAACCAGCAGCATGAGATCTTCTTAGGTAATCCCAAAGCCAACAAGCAGGACCAAAAGCAATTTCTTGTTCAGGTGTATAATAAAAGATATCTTTAGGTTTAGTTGGAATAATAGAAGGATCAAAAGAAGATAAAGTTGAAGAAGGAGATAAAGCAATAGGTACATGTACTCTTTCATAAGAAGGAGATTGAGTTGCTTGAAGACCATGAGAAATACTTGTTCTAAAGCTTCTTACATCTTCTAAATCAACAGTAGCAGTTATTACTTCTACATCCTTTAAAGAGAATTGTGAGCCTTGAGCTACTACTTGACCATTTACAACGATAAGAGCACAACCGTCATAGTATAAACGATCACCATCACATCCACGTTGGTTTGCGTACAAGTAAATACCGCCACATTTTCTAGTTGCTTCAGTGATTAGGTTCATTCTAGTATTAAGTTTTCTCAATTCATGATGACTTCCAGAAGAATTAGTAATAATTTCTACACCATCAAGAGCCATATTTATATGAGGGCTATTTGGAGTGAATAACTCTTCACAAGTTTCAGCACCAAGTACAGTATCAAGTGTAGATATTACCAAATCACCAAAAGGTACAAGACGTTGATTAGTGATACTACCAACAAGTCTTGGAAGAGCATAATCTTCAGAGTATCTTGGACGCATCCAAGGAGTGAAATATCTCATTTCACGATAATTACCATCATTTGCAAGCCAAATCTTTGGACGAATAAGAAGTATTTTACGTCCATATGATATAATACGACAATTATACTTTACATTCTTATGCATAACTGGCATACCAATATCTAAAAGGATATCTTGACATTCAGGATGATCGATAATTTGAGCATACATTTCCCATGAATGTAAATAAGTATCAGATTCAAGAAAATGATCAAGACAACCATAACCTGTTATTTCGAGTTCAGGACCGACTCTAATAGTTGCATTCTTAGCTTTTGCTTGTATGATACTTTGAATGATTCTATCACGATTACCTTCAAAATCAAGGGCCCATTGATTCAAATTACAAGTAGCTAAAGTGATTAAATGTCCCATTTTGATATCTAAACTTTACAATATGTAGACAAGTAGACAATATGTAGACAAAATTGTTATAATAGTGGATATTTGTATATACACGTAATCGAAATCTTAATGAACTTAGCGACCTACACATTCATTTGATTCTACAATCACCAAGTATAAAACTTGATAAAAGTTTAATTAAACATTGTGTATCTTGTAGAAATGATATTGAATTGTTTTTTAAAGAACTCAAGAAGTATATTTAAACCTTCGACGAGTAGATGTTTAAACTGTTTGTTACGTCATCAATCAACGAATTTGCCTCGTCCGAAACAGGATATAAGTAAACAAACGAAGACAGATTCTATTGAAGAAAGAATAAAACAAAGAAAAGAGGATCAATTGAAACAACTTGATACTCATCCAATTGTACTTAAAACTCCTAAATTTCTTAAAAATTATGCAAAGACAATACTTGCTTCACCTGGATCAACACTTACATCTTTTCTTATACTTCATGAACTTTCAGCAATAGTACCATTGGTTGGATTTTATTATATATTTTCACGTTATGATATAATGCCTACTACTATTCCAGAACAGTTAATGGAATCAGGAGCAAAAGTAGTGGATAGAGTTATACAATTTGTTGGTGTTAATGGGCTTTCAGCTGAAAGTACAACAAAGGCTGCAATGCATGGAGTAGCAGCGTATGGTCTTGTTAAGTTATTATTACCATTAAGAGTTATATGTTCATTAGCTGCAGCACCATGGGTAGCTAGAGTTGTATTTGATCCTATTACGACAAAGTTGGCAACATGGGTGTCGAAGAGAAGAATTGAGAGGCAAAGGAGACGTAAATGAATTATTTGAGATATTTCAGTGTTATGGTTAAGCATTTCAGTGGTACCATTGAGAATTGACAATTAAACAATTGCTAGGTAGTGAATGTACACATGTACACATATGCACATTCACACATTCACACTTTCACTTACACCCACAATGGAAGAATCAGAATTTGTTTTAAGGTACGGACCCGTAGATTTTACATTTCTAAATACAGAAGTACAACCTGGTAAAATATTTACTAAACCAACAGCTTTAAATTATTTCCATAATGGACGCCTTTTCCGTACAAAAGGTGAACGAACCGCTGGTAGGTTCGAACTCTTCTTTGATTTACTTTATGTAGGACTTGTTGCAAATTTCGCAGAAACACCTTCATCTGATCCTTCTTTAATTAGTTTACTTAAATATGTTATATTTTTCCTTGGTGCATGGCAAGTTTGGGCTGATATACGTGATTTCATGAACTATCATTATACCGATGATCTTTTTCAAAAATTCTTAGTTATTTGGGTACTTATATTATTGGTAATATATGCAAATAATATACCATGGGCTTCGGAAAGTACTACTGCATGTGCAATTACTGTAGCAGCTTATTTAATAGCAAGATTTTCAGTACTTCTTGTCACTTTTCTATATTCATTCGTAGTAACTGAATACCAGTTTCAAATGCGTACATTCGTCTCTTTGCATCTACTTACACTTCCTGTATGGATAGCTGTAATATTTGCATCAAATAAGGTTAAAGTGATTCTTGCCTTTGTAGCTTTCTTATATGAACATGCAACTACATGGATATGTTTCTCACCTTACTTTAAGAGAATCTTTAACTTAACATACTCTACTGCTGTTAATATTGAACATGATGTAGATAGATATGGTGCATTTTATGTTATATCATTAGGTGAATTTTTGTATGGTATAACTGCTGGAAGACCTGCTGGACCAGGCCTTTCTTTGAAGTTACTACGTGCTTGTCTTTCATTGATAATTGCTTATTGTTTTAATTGGTTCTATTTTAATGGTGCAGGCTATATAAGAGCAGTACATCCTCTAAGAAGAAGTATGTTCGGAGCTATAATGTTCTTAGAAATACATGTACCATTGATTGCAGCATTAGTAGTTGCTGCTGATTCTTGTACTCGTTTTATTGAGCTTGATTCAGAATCAACAAAACGTCCCCTAATATTAGAACATGAACAAATTAATACATATGCTTTACAGTTCTTTTTTTCAGGAGGGTTAGCCGTTGCATTGGTATGTTTGACAGTACTTGGATATTTAGAAATTCCTATTGAATTTAGAGGTCCTGCTAAATTTACAAGAGAAATGAGACTTTTACCAAGACTTTTTGTTGCTTTTATTTTAGTTATTATGCCTTTCTTTGAATTGAGGTCAACTGTATTGATAGGAAGTACTGCTTTTATATTGGTATTATTGTTTTTGTATGAGACGATACTTGCACAGGACTGGTGGATGAAACATTGTGTTGATGACGTCAACGAAACAACTCCTTTGATAGCGGAATAATTTTATTATTGTTATATAAGGTATAGGCAACCATCACCTGCAACTTTAGCAAGTATTTTTGTCGTAACTGAATCACCACTAACTGATGGTCCCTGTATACACAATAAACCTTCATCTCTTTCTGCCTTTAGACCTTGGTGGTCTTTTAAATACAGTTCAATTGATCCTGATGGACTTCCACATAAAGTTTCTTTAACTGTTGAATCAAACCTTCTATAATCATAGTAATTGGTTTGTGTAATTGCTCCAAACACTGAAGGTTCAATTAAATGAGATACTGTATGAGTTGCAAATGTAACTCTTAAATCATTCAATTCATTATTGGAAAGATATGAATTATCACTAATTGATGTAAAAACAAGTCTTAATGACTCTGTTCCTGGAATCAAGCTTTGTGAAGGTAATATACCTCTTGATAACCTGAATATTGTCGACAATGTCTTTCTTATTGTGAACCCATATATATTAACATTTTGTAAAAGTCTTTGAATAGCTAAAGGTTCAGCACATAAAATTGTAGGATTTGATGCTTGTAATTGTTCAAGTAAATTCCAACCTCCAACTTGTGTTGAATAATCAATTGTAACTCCACTTACTAATGCCGTATAAAGATATGCACGTCCTTGAAGAGTGTTCCAAGGGTATAGAAGTAACATTTTATCTTTTGAAGTAATAGAAGCTTCTTTTGATAAACCTTTTAAGATCCCTGCAACACCTGAAACAAGATGTCGATCTTTAAACTCAATTAATCGTATACCATCTTTGTCTGCATATGTACAAGATAATACAGGGCGTGACTCAAAAGACATGTAATCATCAGAAGATTCAGTAGATTTAAGAATGTCAGATAAGCTTACAATTGGTACATGCATTGAAGATGCTATTTCGTCAATTGACCAAGCATGTTTTTCTTTAGTTATATCAAAGTCAATTATAAGCACTTTAAGTGATTTTAAAGCAGCCTTTAACTTATCTAAATTAATAGTACCAGCTTCTAAAAAGACTATTTCTGGTTGTGCTACTTCAAGATGTTCATAGAGTGAATCATCTTCAACAAGGACAGTAGTTACAGCAGCAGCAGTTAAACCATACACAGTAGTTAAATAATTATCAGTATCAGATAATAAAACAGTAGCAGATTTAGCATCAGGAAATTTACTCGTTAAATAATGACTAAGCACAAATCCTTTATCTTGAATCATTGATACATTCTTTATTTTAGAATGGCTAATAGAGCATTTGACACCCAATTTACATATATCAGCCATTGTACCATTTCTATGTGTATAACCATCTCTAATATATAAACCAGATAATAAAGGATAACCAGAAGGAGTTCCTAGATTACGAAATATAGGAGATTGTGATTTCTTTCTAATTGAACCTCTATGACTTTGATGAGCCAATATATGAGGGTGAATATCAGGTTGACTAAGGTAATCAAGTACTGTCAAAGTGGCAACAGTACCTGCTAATAGATATACTATAGATTCCATAAATTTATACGTAAATAATGACCTTATGATTCAATATTTTTGAGTCGAAGTCGATGAGTAACACGTTTCGTTGCTAGGTACCCCACATCTCCGAGGACGTTAAGAAAAGTTTATATATTGCGTCATCGATATCATTCATGATTGCTGCATTTATTATAAATCAAATATTTGAATCACCGGCTCTCTTTTTACGTGGGCGGTAAAAAGAATATAAAAAGGCATGGGCTTGCCATGTGTTTGAATGTACATTTAACCATACAATGACTATTGAAAGAGGATCGATATCTCCGTTATTAAATGTACCATCCTACGCAGAAGTAGGAACAGTCGCTGGCGGCTGTTTTTGGGGCGTAGAACATATGTTTCATAAATATTATCAAGATAAAGGTCTTATAGATACAAAAGTTGGATATATGGGTGGAAATGTAGATAACCCTTCTTATAAACTTGTATGTACAGACACTACAGGACATGCAGAAGTTTTACAGTTTTCATTTGATCCAAGTAAAGTGACATTTGATGAATTAGTTGCATTCTTTTATAGAATTCATGATGCTACTTCGAAATACAAGCAAGGGCGTAATGAAGGGTTAAATTATAGAAGTGCTGTATTTTATCATTCAGATGAACAGCGTCAAGCAGCAGAAAGACAAGCTGAAGTTATAAGTAAAGAGTATTATAGTAATGTACCTATTGCATCAGAGATTACACCTGCACAAGAATTTTGGGATGCAGAAGAGTATCATCAGATGTATTTTCAAAAGGGTTCTGAGGGTTATCATTGTCCAACTCATTTCTTAAGAGAGAAGCCTACTGTGAGCGTGAATGCCTAATGACGAAGTTTAAATATGTTATGATGTTAAACTTAGTCGTTAGTTATCCCAAAACAGGACCTCCTAAACATTCAGCTATACTCCTTTGAATATCTTCCCATGAACATCTAGATTTAGCTTCAAGTTTCTTCTCATTTTCAAGGTTCTTTCTCTTCTGCTCTTCAAATGATTGCTTCTTTTTAGGCTTTTTAACTGTCATAGGCGGAAGAATCTCTTGAACTATAAAAGAAACAGTAGTTTTAATTGAAGGATCTTGTGGCTTTGTGAACTCAAAATCTACAAGACGTGCTTCATCAAATATTGCTAATACTCTTTGTACCCAACTAGAAGAAGTATAATCTGGCTTGCTATTAAGAATAGGTAGAAATCTTAACATTGCAGGTACTCTTTGAAGATCAGAAATTGACCCTAAATGTACCTTAGCTATAAGGTTTTGATGAATCAATTCAAGTCTATGTAATTCTTGATACTTCCAATCCCAGAACATAGGAGGTGAAGGTTCATTTGGATCAGGAATATAATTATAGTTTTTATACCAATCATGATTATCTTCAAGTAAAGGTTTTGAAGGTTTTATAGGTTCTGAATGAGCTGAAGGTATTGAGTTTGTGTTGCTTGGACTTAAAGAGTTCATATATAGGATTGGTTCAGAATATGTTGCAAGTCTATGTTCGAAAATAGTGAATGGCGATGGTGACATAAGCGATGTATCAGGTATAGTGACTTGAATAGGGGGGACATTAGGTGATGAACTTGTTGTATCACTAGGAGTATTACTTTTTGGTTCACTAGATACATTACTTCCAGTCCTAGCGCTAGAAACTGCCCTAGGAGCTGAACTTTGTGTTGAGCTAGTAACCACACTTTGTGCTATACTCTGTGGATCACACTCACTAGGAGTCTGGAATAGTCCATTCAACCCCATACTCGAACTCTCACTCCCTTGGGTACTCCCTTGAACACTCTCCTTTACATCGGTATCATTAATATCATTTTCCTTTACATCGGTATCATCAACATCACTCTCCTTTACATCTTCAGTTTCACTTAATGGATACAAATGATTCATTCTCATCTCATGCAAAGATAAAAACCTCAACCTCGTTAAGAATCCAGGTGCACATCTATACATCGCTGTAAACTCCTCCTTTTTAGACTTTTTTGCCGGCTCAATAAGAATACCATAATAATGTAAATCAGGTATACGCGATGCGTATACCGCTATATATAGCTGACTATATTTTGTACCAAACCTATATGGCTCAAGCTTATAATCCATTGATGGTTCATAAAGGATACACCCATCTATATATACTGGTATGCATTGACAGGGTCTACAGTAAACTACGGCACACTACAATAAAACTTCAGCACATGTAAATAGATCATCTATACTACGTATAGGGCATATGAATATTATTTGGTGATTGTGAATGGTCAATAAGATCGAGAATGAAGTGTAAGTAAGTTAAGATTTTTGGTGACCAATAGTAGAAGGCGAAACCTTATTTTTCGAGGCTGTATATTTTTTTCATCACACCAAACCAACCATTTTTTCTCTTTACACTTTCACCACTTTTTCATTCAAAAAAAAAGACATTGAATTAATTGTCAAAAAGAAATCAAGTCATACCTTTTTTTTTACGAAAATAAAGTTTGAACCTTATTTGTATAAAAAGAGAAGATGAGTGACATAATTGAGAATCGATTGTATGTAAAACCCTTGAATCGTAATGTTCGAAGGGATGACCTCGAGCAACTTTTTGACGAGTTCGGAAAAGTTGTTGATCTTAGAGTTTTAAGAGGATACTGTTTTGTTGAATTTGAAGATGAATCAGTTGCTAAGAACGCATTAGATGCTTTAGATGGACGTTCTTTTGATGGAGTACCACTTGAAGTTCAATATGCTAAACCTGCAGTTGTTAAAGTACCTACAGTACGTACATCTAATCGTATTCTTATTAGCAATATGCCATCTGAGGTATCTTGGCAAGATTTGAAAGATTATTCCAGATCTGTTGGAATTGAAGTTGGATTTGCTGATGTTGATCGTGAAACAGGACAAGGTATTCTTGAGTTTGTTACTGATGAAGATTTACAAAAGGCATTAAAAGAACTTGAATCTGTACCATTGAAGGATAGTGCAGTTGTATTGACTGAAGATCATGCACCTCCACCTGAGCGTCCACCTAGACGTAGATTTAGATCAAGATCTCCTAGAAGATTCGGCGGTAGAGGAGGACGTGGTGGTCGTGGTAGATTTGGTGGCCGTGGTGGAGGAGGTGATCGTTTTGATAGACGTGATAGGTATGAGCGTAGAGACCGTGGTGACTATGAACGTCGTGATTACAATAGAGATTACGACCGCCGTGATCGTGACCGTGATTATGATCGTCGTGATCGTGACCGTGATTATGATCGTCGTGACCGTGACAGAGATTACGATCGTCGTGACAGAGATCGTGATTATGACCGTAGAGACAGAGACAGAGATTATGATCGTCGTGACAGAGATTATGACCGCGATAGAGATTAGTAAAGTTAAACAGCTATACTTTGTCTATTAGTGTATTAGTTTTACTGGATCATGATTCGATAGTCAGTATTATTATTAGTTTTTTGATATTATGATTTAAGTATGCTATGTATAAGTGATTAAGGAGGAATTCTGGTCGCATTGAGAATGAATAAAAGTGACACGCACAAATGTATTATAGAGTTTGAGAGTATGTGAGCGTGAGCTGACTCACTCGTGATCGCTGATAAGTGATAAAATGACAGCAGTTCCAGCTGCTTAAGAAATAACACAACAATGTGTAGATGATGATTCAGCACCAACTAATAAACTCGTCCTCGTAGCAGTCTCAAATACTTCATCAACTGATTCACCTGTAAGAGCAGAACATTCAAAATAACCCCTTGCTCCAATATCATTAGCAACCTTCTTAGCTGTATCAGGATTAACAAAACTTATACTCTTCCTCCTCATCTCTTCATTAACAATTGGATCAGACCTTAAATCACGTTTTAAGCCTACAAGTATACAAGGAACTCCAGGACAAAATTGATTCACTTCATTTATCCATTTAGATGTCACATTCTCCAGTGAATCAGGATTATCAATAGAAAATGCTATCAGTATACAATGAGATTGTGAATACGACATCGGCCTTAATCTTTCATATCCTTCTTGCCCTGCTGTGTCCCATAAGGCAAGTTGAACTGATTTACCATCAACAATACAATCAGTTACATAATTCTCAAAAACAGTAGGGTTATATTCCTTAGGAAATTCACCAACTGTGAATACCCAAAGTAATGAAGTCTTCCCACAAGCACCATCTCCGATTATAACGATTTTACGTTTAATGACTTCTCTATCAGTAGTCATTTCTAAGAAAAATAGAACCCCTAAAAGTAAACAAAAGTAAACAAAAAAGCCCTACTTAAAGTGACTCGTAAGCAACTTGTAAATAAATAATGTAAAATAATGTAAAATAATAAGAAGATCGCTGAATTGTTGTTTCAAGTGTTTTTGCACCTTGTGCGGCTTCAGGATAGTGAAAAAGCTATACACTTTTTAAATAATTACCCTAACCGTACTAATTAAATTGTTCTTTCCTTACCTTTTCACTTCTTTCTTCATCAAAAAACCCCCACCCCCTTTACCTTTTATACATCTTTTTACAAAGAAATATCATATAAATTCACCTGTTTTACGTTCTTTAATTGAGTACTTGTATTTTACATTTATTTACTTGGATTTTGACATATACCTTTGATCCCTTTTTGCAAGAAATTACACGCCTATTTTGAAGTGACAGAGAAACTGGTTCATTGACAACGGGTCATTTTTTTTCAATTCACAATATCACATATAGGTTTTATGAGGGTTCAATTCAATTTTTTAAAGTATAATTGACTTTTGAAAAGCGTCATAATAAAGTAAATAAAGAAGAACTCTAAAAAAATGGGTCCTTCAAATACAGCAACTGCTTCAAAGAGTTCAGGCTCACGGAAGAAAAAGAAAAGAACTGGTCGTCGTAACGATGAACAGCATCATCATGATGACGATGAATTTGTAAATAGTATACCTCAGCAACACAATAAAGATGACAAAATATGGAATACTTCTTCACAGGAAGAACAAGAGAGAATTAAAGATTTCTGGCTTAATCTTTCTGAATCAGAAAGAAGAAATCTTGTACAAATTGATAGACAAACTTTTGAAGATCGTTTAAATGGTGATGAATCTCATTCTTGTCCTTGTTCTGTTTGTGGTAGAAGAAGGTTTGTTCTACAAGGTAGTTTGGAATCAATATACAATTCCTTTTATAATGAATTGTTAAACTCTAATACTCCTGTATTCACTCAAAATTCTATACAATTAGATCAAAATTCACATACTGATACTTCTGATTCACATCCAATATCTTCTTCTTCTTCCACATCAACTACTTCTTCAAATAATCCTCCTGCTAATTATGACCTTTTATCACAATATAGATCCGAAAATTCAACTCTTGAACCTTTAGCCCCTACAGCTTCAAATAATTCTGATATACCTAAAGGGTTTAACGATTTTACTGAATCTTTAACTATGGCAGATGGTATACTCACAATTGCTGATGATCTACTCCAGAATAAGGGCATTAAGTTCATAGAAATGATGGATGAAATCGCCTTACGTCGAATTAATAATCAACATGAGTCTTATTCTCCAGACCCTTATGAAGATGACTGGGCTCCTGAAGATGACGAATTCGAAGATGACCTTACTTACGAGGATGATGATTTCTTAGACCTTGATTATAATCGTGATCAAGCTCACTATGATGAAACGAAAAAATTGTTTTATGTCTTTGTAGCTAAATTACTAGAACAAAAGGTATTGGCTGCTTACCGTGAACGTGTATCTCAAGAACGTCAGGCAAAATTATTAGAAGAACTCGAAGAAGAAAGCAGAGTTGAAGCCGAACGTGAAGCTAAAAAGGCCCGTGAACGTGAAAAGAAAAAGGAAAAGAAACGTCTTCAACAACAAGCTAAGGAAGAGGAACGTTTGAGAATAGAAGCTGAAAAGGCTGCTCAAGAAGAAGCTTCAAAAGCTGCTGCTGAAGCTGAACGCCTGAAACGTGAACAAGAAAGACAAAAGAAATTAGCTGAAAAGAAAGCTCAAGAAGAAGAACGTCTTAAACGTGAAGAGGAAAAACGTAAACGTTTACAAGAAGAAAAACGTCAACGTGAAGAGAAAGAAAAGAAAGCTAAAGAAGAAAAGGATCGTATTGAACGTGAACGTAAAGAAAAGGAAAGAAAGGCTAAGGAAAGAAAGGACAGAGAACGTCAAGAACGTCAAGAAAGACAGGAACGACAGGAACGTGAAAGGCAAGAAAAGCAACGTTTAGAAAGGGAACGAAAGGAGAAGGAAAGAATTGAGAATGAGCGTAAAGCTAAATTAGAAGCTCAAAGGATTGCTAAAGAAGAAGAACGTGAACGTCTTAGAAGGGAAGACGACAGATTATTACAGGAACAAGCTGCACGTCAACGTGCTGCTCAAGCTGAAGAAGTCTTAAGAAAGGCAAGACAGTCTTCTGAAGCTGCTGTATCTCCTTTACCAATACAAACCGTTTTACCTGATCCTATTGCACCTTCTGCATTCAGACCAAATTCTAATACAATGTTTAACAATGACCAAATGGTTCCTCCTCCTACTACAGCTGCACCACCTCCTGGACTTTACACTTCACATTTAGGTTCAAGACCATCATCTGGACAACGTGCTACATCTTTAGGATATCATGAACCTTCTAGAGATATGAAAAGTGATGACAATTTCAGACAATATGCACCTACGAACAGGACAGCTACACCTTCATTATTTGCTCCTAGACGATCACCTTCATTCAATTTAGATCCCAATAGTAGATTAGAGGAACCTCATCATATGGAACAGCCAGGACCTTCTATTTTTGATAATACTTCAACAAGTGTACCACCACCAGGATTATTTAGTGGACCTGGGTTCAATCAAAGAAGTGCAAGTGATGCATCACCACAAGTTGGAGGATTAAAAGTTTCACCTAGTAGAGGTAGTTATTCGAATGATCTTCCACCATCAGCACCAGGATCAAGTTTTAGAGACTTGTTTGGACAAAAAGGACATTCACAACATTTTCCAGCTACTAATGTTAGACCAATTGGTGATAATACGGGTATAGGTGAAGATGGAATAGAAAGTGCACGTATTGGTATGCAGAGAAGTAATTTGACAGGAAGTGAAGGATCAGGAAGTCAGAATTCACCTTTCAATTTGCCCATTCGTGGAAGTAATAATGGAACATTTGGATTGAATGCAGGAAGTCGAAATAATTCAGCATTTAGCAACCCCATGATTGGAGCAGATCGTCCTATTATGTCAAGAGGATCAACGCCTTGGTCTACAGGACCTATTGGTTCTAGTAATGGAAGTGGAAGTGCATCAAGTTTACCTATTGGAAGTAAACCAGATTCTAGTCGTGTTACAGGTGGAATTTGGGGATATAATTCTGGAGGTACAAGTTCAGTAGTATCACCTAATCCATGGCAGAATAGTCAAGGTAGTAATGGAAGTAATTCATGGAAACCATGGGGAGAGCAGAATGGACGTAAACCCGAGAATAGTAATGGGAATGTTTCAGGTACAGAGAGACTTCATAAGATTCGACAAGCAGCTATTACGTCGTATATTACACTTGGAGATGCCAATAAGATTGGTGGGTATGTGAATTGGAATAAACTTGTTAAGAATGTGGAGACATTAATTCAAACATCAGGTATTCAAACATCAGGAGATGAAGTTATGCAAGCATGCATGGATGTAAGTTTGTCTAATGATGGTAGTCGATTTGATGTTCAGCGAGATTTTGAAACACAATCAATGGCTGTAAGATATTTTCCAAGAATGTGAATAAAATGGACATTTATGAGATATTTGTAATGTAATTGATATGTTTTAATACCGGTTACCCTTCGTTGATGTAATTATTTGTAGGTTCTAAAATTTCACCACCGATTACCCTTTTCGTACAGTTCACCATTCACCACGTTATTGACACCGTTCATCATATATCACGTGAATATGGAATCTATTGATTTAGAAGTATCGAAATTAACATCATTAGATGAACAACATTCAGTAGCCGTAAAGAAACTTACAGAACTTGAAAGGAACAGTTCATTACTTGCAGCACAATTAAGTAGAAAAGTTGACTTATTAGCAGCCCTAAAACCTAGATTATTACATGAATCTGATTTGGTATCTAGTGATATTGAAGGTCTAAAGGATATACCAGAGTTGAATATTGAAGTACCGTCTGTATTAGTTGATGTTGAACAGTTGGTTAAGGCAAAGGAGAGGTTAGAGGAAGTACTTGAGTTGTTAAAGGTAGCAGAGAATGGAGATGATGATTCTATAGAGAAGACATTGATGTTGTTTGAGGGTACGCCTGAGTATGAGAGACGTAGGGTAGCTCTGTCAAAGCCAGAAGAGGATAAAGGGTTGATGCAGCATCTAAGAGGATGGAGGGTGTAATGTGCATGTGCATGTGTGCATGTGTACGTGAACGTAAGTGAACGTACACTACTACGCGGTGAAATAGTTTACATTCTACACGGTGACATAGTTTACATTCTGTACAGTACATAGTTTACATTCTACATTCTACGCATGGTACACAAAATACACTCTAAGCATGCTGCGCATGCTATACTATTCTTTAGCAGTCCAATTCAAATCCCATGCAACATTAGGCGGCGTCTCTGTAGGAATTCTCATCTCAGGTGGAAACCTATGTGTCTTTGGCTTACTTGTCGCTAAGACAAATAACTCTTTATTTACACTCTCCAAATCTTCACAAGCTTCTTTCATTAACTCATATTGAGCCTTCATTTTTGACTCTCTTTCTCTTCTCTTCTCACTCTTATGAAACATCCACGCTCTATGAACAACTTCATGTTTTACTAAATCTTCATCACTATACCTCAATACTTTAGGAATCTTGTTACGTCCCGATAAAGCATACAATTGAGCTAACAATCTTTGATCTCCTGAAGAAGCACCTCTTTTACCTGCTTTTGAAGACTTTTCTCTTATTTGTCCTCTAAGCATCCCACCTATAGACGATGCTATTATTTTTACTCTATTCATATTTGTTGAATGGATATATTATAAAATAAAAATAAAGAAGTTCTCCGAGAATGGTTTATTCGATAATTTTCAATTTACCCGGATTTTTATGTGAAATCACTTGAGATCGACAAATGCAGTACCTGAGGATGCACTAGATGATATAATTGCATCATTCAATTTATCTTCAGATATATTAGGGTATTTAACCTTATAGTACTGATCTCTAAGAGCAGTTATAAGTTGGTCAACTACAGACTTGTCAGCAGGTAGGAGATGTACAGTACAACCACCAAACCCAGCACCTGTTACTCTTGAAGCTAAAGCACCAGAAGTACGTGCAATTGAACATAGATCATCGACTTCAGGACAAGAATTACACATCATTTCACGGCTTGAATCTTGTGATTCGTTCATGAGTTTAGCTAACTCTGACAAACGTGCTTTGCCAGTTAGTTCATGATAGAATTTTAATACTCTACTTGCTTCTAAGTAGACATGAACTGATCTTTTATGAAGTTGTAGTAGATTATATTCTACTTTAACTTTCATGAAATGAGCCTTGAAAGTATCGGAATCCATACCTGTTAGAGTGATAGCCTCTTCAGTTGAAGTACCTTCCTTTGAGAACAATTCACTAGCTAATTGTGCCATGATCTCTAATCTCTTAATTGAGACTTCTAAATCACTATTACCTTTAGGCAATTGAGAAGGATTAGCCTTGAAGTAAGCGATTTCAACAGCACGTAAAGTTGGACAACCAATAATACTTTCTTCAGGAACATCAAGGTTATATTGTTTTGCTAATGCATAAGCAGCAATTGAATCTTCTACTACACGTAGATTATAGTTTCTTGGAGCAGATTCTAGTTTATTTGCAGTAACTAAAGAATGAGCAATAACTACAGAAGCATCAGGTAGTTTAAAGGGGCTTACATGAATAGGATGGAATTCAACAAGTAAAGCATGATCCTTTAAACCATATACAGAAGCAGCTTGATCTAAACCTCCACTATTAACACCTACATGTCTTTCTGATAATACTGCCATTTCAGTTAATTGACGTTTAGTTACAGAGATATCTACTACTTTCAATACAGCAAGACTTGCACAACAAACAAAGGCAGCACTTGATGAAAGTCCAGAACCTGCAGGAACAGTACCATCTACACAAACATTCATACCACATAAACGTATATCATTTGAATCAGTCATAAAATCATGAGCTACCCAATGACCTGCTTTAAAATAGTTCGTCCAGTGATTACCAGTAATAGTAAATCTAGATTCAGTATCGGGAAGATCGAAACAAGCATCAGTAAAAATAGATGATGTATTAGTAATACAAATCTGTTTATTTTTGTTACTACCAACAGCCATAACTAAATCGGATTCAATAGCCATTGGAAGACATGAATAGTCCATATAATCAATGTGGTCTCCTATAAGGTTTACTCTACCTGGAGATCTTACGATGAAGAGAGGTTCATCATTGAATTTTTGTTTGTAGGTGGCTAATATTTGATTATACCTTTTTTCAGTTATTTTAAGGTTATGAATCGAATAAATTTCGTTCAATTTTCGTGTAGGTATTTCTGCGTCCATGGTGGATGGTAAATGAAAGAAACGCCGTCCAATGTTTACAACTACCTTATTCGGGTGTATGAACTTCGTACATTTCGGCATAAATTTAACAAAATACAGTGTATAAAACAATTTCGTACATTTATTAATGTTATCATATTAAGTCATAAAATACTTGGGACCATCACCACCTTCAGGACATGTCCAATTGATATCCTGTGTAGGTACCTTAATATCACATGTCTTACAATGTATACAATTCTGTGAATTAATCTGAAACCTAACACCTAATGGTTTACTAGGATCTTCAACATACTCATATACACCAGCAGGACAAAATCGTGCTTCAACTCCTTGATATTCAGGAAATGCTGCATTTGTATGTGCTTCCCAGTCTTTAACTTTCAAATGTACAGGTTCATCTTCATCATGCATAGTTCCTGTACGATTAACTGACGTCATTATATCAAATGATATCTTACCATCAGGTTTAGGATAATCAATCTTTTTAAACTTGCTAGCAGGTTTTGTAGCTGTAGCATCAGTACCATGATGATGAAATGTCCATGGAACTTTACCCTTTAAGAATAATGTATCAATTCCAGAATAAATAATACCACCAATATTCTTTAAAGGAGTATGGAATGAAGGCCTAACATTTCTAACTGCTTTAAGTTCATCCCAGACCCATGAAGATCTAAGCTTGTCAGGGTATGAATATAGAACAACAGGAGATTGATTTGTTGTTTCTTCAGTTAAAGCATCATATGCTGCTTCTGCTGCAAGCATACCACTCTTCATAGCTGTATGAGATCCTTTAATTTTAGGTACATTCATAAAACCTGCTGAATCTCCAATTAGAGCACCTCCTGGAAATATTAATTGAGGAATTGATTGAAATCCACCTTCAATAAGTGCTCTTGCTCCATATGAAAGACATTTACCACCTTCTAATACTGATGAATAAAGTGGATGATGTTTCATCTTTTGAAACTCTTGATATGGTGATATCCATGGATTAGCATAATCTAAACCAATTACTAAACCTACAGATACTAGATTCTCACCAAAATGATACATGAATCCACCTCCATATGTCTGTAAATCAAGAGGGTACCCCATAGAATGTACTACTTTACCTTTTTCCCATTTAGCAGGATCAACTTCCCAAACTTCTTTAATTCCAATACCATAAGTTTGTGGATCAGAATTTTTTCTTAAATTGAATCTACTAATAATTTGCTTTGACAATGATCCATGACAACCTTCAGCAAACATAGTTATACGTGCACGAAATTCCATACCTCTTGCAAAGGAATCCTTTGGTTTACCTTCTTTCGAAATACCTTGATCATTCGTTGCAATACCTACAACTGCACCTTGCTCATCATAAAGAATCTCATTTACACTAAATCCAGGGTATATTTCTACACCTAATTCTTCAGCTTTTTCACCTAACCATTTAACTACATTACTTAATGATCCAATATAGTTACCTGTGTTATGCATAGGTGGTGGTTCAGGACATGGTAATGTAAGCTTCTTTGTAAGATACTTCATACCAGAACTTGAAACAGGTGTAAATGGATCAGGTGGACTATCTTTCCAATCAGGTATAAGTTCATTCAATGCAGTTGGTTCAATAACAGCTCCCGATAGAGTATGAAGACCTAATTCTGATGCTTTCTCAAGTACCACTACCCGAACTTCTTTACCGCGTTCCATTTCTAATTGTTTAATCCTTATAGCTGCAGCTAATCCAGCAGGACCAGCACCTACAATACAAAGGTCTACTTCATCACCTTCTCTTGGTTCATTAAGCAATTCTTGTTCTTCTGTTGATAAATCAGAAGAATATGATCTTAAAGGGGTGAATTGAATTCTATTACGTAATACATTATTCTTCGAAATCAAGTGACTTCGAACGCATAATCGCGATCGAAGAATTTGACGTAGCATTTCGATAAAAGGAAAGAAATTAGGAACTCTGCCTTTCGATTATCTGGTATATATACGTAAATCGAAAAGTGTTAGAGTGTGTAAAAGTAAGTGATTGACCAATCAGGTACTGTGTAATGATAATTTCCGCGGGGTAATTGGATTACAGTACTAGATTGAAGAGTAAGCGATATATCGGGATGAGACCGGAATTACATTATTTTGCACGTGATGTCGGACGACATGGGGCAACAATAGAAAAACAGAAATAGATGAGTATGTAAGGGAGATTTCTAATCTCCCTTAGATGTTAGCTACGTACCTTTTTCTCTCATCTGTCGTGTGTTGTATGTGTTGACTGTCTCCTGTGTCATCTGAGGTGGTCTTTATGCCTTCTGTAGGTCTTCTCTTGTCGTCTCATGAATCATATCTTCCTCTATGCCATTTCCTACGTCATCTCTTATGCCCACACCATACCTATGTAATCTCCTACACCATCCTACATCATTCTATACCATATTCTACATTTCTGTTCACTTTGACTCATGGTAAAGTAAACAATACGACGTTTAATTATTTATATTCATAGTTCACGTGATAAACGCGTATTTGACTCACGCTAGTCTTCCATTGTTATTGTTCGCGTAATGTTTACCTCTACCTAAACCTTAATTCAATATAGACCTATTCACATTCTACACTTTGACCTACACTGTGAATGTAAACAAATCACTATTCTTTGACCTTTTTGTTTTTGCCATCCTTTCCATTCACAAATAAAAACAACCTACACATTTATCACCTTTTTCTTCATCTAACAGCCAAGGATCGTTTATTTTCTCTTTCTTGGTACCCTAATTATCGCTTTTTTTAAGGGTTCAATACATACCATTTTGTAAACAATCTCGCGTTCATCCTTTCCAGTCTTGTTTTTTGGTCTTTTACTTCATTTTCTTCTTTATTTGTTTATGCTGTTTTAGTAAATTCATTTTTTTGTCTTGCCCTACTCAATCACTTTTATATCCCCGTATTTGTTTATAAACAAATACATAAACAAACCAGCCTTGCCTTTGCTATCGATACTCGTATATTCATACAAACATTCATCAATTTCGCATATTAAAAGGCCTTATCTCTCTCTTCTCCTTGTTTATTGTTTTTTAATTGCATACAAAAATGACTGATCGAAGAAGTGTTATCTCAAAACATTCAAGAGGTCCAAGTACCGCTTCTGTAAGACATGAAGCAAGATTCGGAGATTATATACTTGGAAATACTTTAGGTGAAGGTGAATTTGGTAAAGTAAAATTAGGTTTCAGACGTCCTCTTACTGATTTCGAACCTCATTCAAATCTTTCTGATCAAGT
Organism: Tortispora sangerardonensis; assembly: GCA_030566855.1. Taxonomy (NCBI): domain Eukaryota; kingdom Fungi; phylum Ascomycota; class Trigonopsidomycetes; order Trigonopsidales; family Trigonopsidaceae; genus Tortispora; species Tortispora sangerardonensis. The sequence continues at coordinate 208,926 of JAKUBJ010000004.1, read as the reverse complement.
AGCTATTAAGTTCATTAAAAAGGATACTATTCCTCCAAGATCTGCAAGAGAAGCAAAAGTACATCGTGAAATTAAAGTACTTAAACAAATTCATCATCCAAACATTATTAAATTAGTCGAAGTAATGCAATCTGAACGTTATATTGGAATCGTTCTTGAATATGCTTCAGGTGGTGAACTATTCGAATATATACTATCTCATAGGTACCTTAAAGATTCTGTTGCTTGTCGTTTATTTGCTCAACTCGTTTCTGCTGTTGGTTATCTTCATTCAAGAGGTATCGTTCATCGTGATTTAAAACTTGAAAATATTCTACTCGATAAGTATAAGAATGTACTTATATCTGATTTTGGGTTTGCAAATGTTTTCTCTTCAAAGGATTTACACAATGGGTTAAAGGAATCTGAATTAATGTCAACTTCTTGTGGTTCTCCTTGTTATGCTGCTCCTGAGTTAGTAGTCTCTGATTCAAAATACGCTGGACGTAAAGTCGATATTTGGTCTTTAGGTGTTATTCTATATGCAATGCTTGCTGGTTATTTACCATTCGATGATGATCCAAATAATCCTGATGGTGATAATATTGCTCTTCTTTATAGGTATATTACTACAACTCCCTTGACTTTTCCTGAATACATTAATCCTATGCCTAGAGATCTGTTGAGAAAAATTTTGGTACCTGATCCAACTAAAAGAGCTGATTTGGATGAAATCAAAGCTCATTCATGGCTTTTCCCTCATTATCATTTCTTGCATGTTTCTCCTTCAGAATGGGAAGTTAAAGTCGCTGCTTCAGATGCTGTCAAATCTATTTCAAATAATGCTGCTCATTCAAGACAACTTTCTCTTGCAACTCAAAGAAGATCTCAAATACCTACTACTCTTTCTTCTTCACATACTGGTGCTGATATTACAAGATCTGCTTCTCTTTCTCATAATCCTTTTTATCGTCCACAATCAATGTATGTTGAACCTACAAAGGATCCTAATAGAATTAGAGACAAATCTTTTGAGAATTCTTCTGTTGATCTATCGAATTTGGGTGTTCCTCAAGTTAAAGATTCAAAACAATATCGTCCTTGTTCTTCACTTGCTTCTCCTTCTCATATCAAACCTCTGGATTCAAATATTGCAGTATCTCAATCTCCTCGTAATGCAAGACTTCCTGCTGCTCGTCGTCCTCGTCCTACATCTTATCAACCTACAAATACAGCATCTGCTAATTATGAATCACTTTTATCTCAAATGGGTGTTAAGATGGGATTTTCACAACCACTACAAAGTTCTAGTAGCTCTGTAAAGAGTTCTTCTCAACATCGTTATACGAATTCTGTTTCAAGTCAAATGACCCGTTCTAACTCTATTCAATTAGGTCCTCCTGTTGCTTCTGTTAGTCTTTCAATGGACCCTCCTGCTGGTGGTCATATTGTAGTAGGTACAAATGAACAGGCTGTTGATAATCTTCAACGTACAAATTCTGTTTCTTCTAAATTGTCTGACAATTCTTCTTCAAATTCTCAAGGAAATAATCATTTGGAAGGTCATAAAGAGGATGATGAAAATGATGATAAACTTGCAAATCTACCTAATTCAACAAGTGTATCTCATATTCCTTTACCTCCTAAACCTGTTTTGGAATCTAATGATGTGTCAATGGTTGATATTGAAGAAAAGGCTATACCTGTACCTACAAGAGTTTACACTACAGCTCATGCAAGAACAGCTAGTTCTGCTTCTATAAAGAAATCTGAGAGTACAAGAAGAAGATTAAGTTTATTATTTGGTATTGGAACTAATCATGTTGTTTCTAATACCACAGCAAGAGCTAGATCACCATCTAAACGTACAGCTACAGATCATAGGAAGAGAATGTCATATATTCCTACACCTACAGATTTAGGAGATTTGAACGCAAGATTTGGTTCACATACTAGATCACAGACTACTACTAATATTAATGGATTAATGAATGGTACTATTGATGATCAACAAAAGAAATCAGGAACTTCAACTGATGCAGCAAGACGATTTGTGAATTTCTTTAGGAGAAGAAATGCTCATGAACGTAATCAGTCAATGATATGATTTTTTAAGGAATGTGTGTGTGACTTATACTTTTTTTTTACAGTAGCTTATGCTGCTTTTTGTCTTTTATTGTTAACGATGTATATAAATGAATTTTGTATGAATTTCCTAATTGAGTAATTTTACAAATGGCTAGCCGTGTGTGTTGCAATTTATAACTTTTCGGTTTAATTTCCTAACTTCTTACCATTTACCTCTACATCGATTAAGTATTGAAAAGATGCATATTTTAGTAAGTAAAATGAGACAAATTTGTGTAGGAAAGAAGCAGAAGAAAATTAACGTTTAAGGTAACAAATGACGACGGACCTCCAAGTGATCATTCATCACCATATGTTATGGCATTTGTGAAGGCGTTAAAATCTTTGACAAATTGGGAAATAAGTGTTGCAGTTCCTGACAGTCAAAGATCTTGGATTGGTAAAGCTCATATAATTGGTAAAACTATTACAGCACAGTATATTACAGTGAATGATGATGCTTTTAATTTTGAGTATGAAGGACCTTATGATGCACCTAAAGGTACAGAAAATGAATGGGTACTTTTAGATGGTACACCAGCAACCTGTGCAAATATAGGTATTCATCATTTATTTCCGAATAAACCACCTGTTGATCTTGTACTTAGTGGACCTAATTTTGGACGTAATTCTACAGCATTGTTTATTATGTCATCAGGTACAATTGGTGGAGCTATGGAAGCAGCACTTTCTGGAGTTAAAGCAATAGGAGTTTCTTATGCTTTTGATACTAGAGAGATTATTCCATATTCTATTACTAAGGCAAGTGAGACAGCTGTTAAGGTTATACAAAAATTAGTTGAAGTATGGCCTTCTGGTAATTCAGTTGATTTGTATTCAGTAAATGTACCTTTATCTGCATTTACAGAAGACAAACCTATACCAAAGGTTATGTATACTGACATTCTTGAAAATCGTTGGGGATCATGTTTTGAACCAACAGTACCTGGTAAGAAGGTAGATGAAGAGTATAGAGCAGCTGAAGAATTACTTGATACTAAAGAGGATGATACAGTTGTTGGTAAGACACAATTTAAATGGAGACCAAGATTTTCTACTGTGTATCAAAGTGTTGAAGATTCTCAGCCTGGAAATGACGGTTGGACTGTTGCCAATAATATGATAAGGTAAGTAGTTGAGTTCATGTTATTTACATGTTTACATGTTGCTGTGTTGTGTTGTGTTATTAACTAACCCCCTTTAGTGTTACTCCATTGAAAGCAGTATACAAGACTGTAGACATTGCAGGAGAATTGAAATTGTAAGTGGAGATATGAGTGAACTTGAAGCAAATACTAATCATCCTATAGGAACGAATCTATAGATATAGTGATAGGATATGACGATGATTCATATATTGGACAAAGGATGAAGAATGCTATTAGTAAAGTATTTGGAGAAGTTAGCTTTAAGAAAGATTTAAAGAATGCTAATGGAATAGTAGTACATATTTGTGAATATGAAGAGTTAGATTTTGATAGATTAATGAGTGATAGAAAGTATATTGGATGTTCATATATTTACAGGAAAGCATTAATTAGGAAGAATTACCTTTCACATTGTTTGAATGTTTATAGGAGTAAAAATCCTGAAAGTTTACTGAGTTGTTCATTTCCTGAAAGTTATAACCTTGAAGTTGATTATGCAGAATTTTTAGATGATTCTTTGGATGAAGCATATGAGTTAAAGTATTCTATTGAAGAAGATAGATGTTTATGGATATTAAAGCCAAGTATGAGTGATAAGGGACAAGGGATTAGGTTGTTTAGAAGTATTAAAGAGTTACAAGAGATATTTGATTCATTTGAAGAAGGTGAAGAGGATGAAGATGATAATGGAGTTATTGCTTCACAATTAAGACATTTTGTAGTTCAAGAATATATTGAAAGACCTCTTCTTTTGAATGATAATAGGAAGTTTCATTTACGTGTTTATGTGATTACATGTGGTGCTATTAAAGTGTTTGTAAGTCATCATATTCTTGCACTTTTTGCATCAAAAGAGTTTACAAATGATTTAAAGGATTTGAATGCACATTTAACAAATACATGTATTCAAAAGAGTTCAATTAATAGTGTAAAAAGGTTTACAGATCTTGAGATTGATCTAGAGAAGAAACAACAAATCTTTGATGATATTAAGACACTTGTAAAGGAGACTTTTTTGGCTGCAATTGGTACTGATAGAATGAATTTTCAACCGCTTCCTAATTGTTTTGAATTTTATGGGTTTGATATGTTAGTGGATGAGAATTATAAAGTATGGCTTTTAGAAGTCAATTCATATCCTGATTTTGCACAGACTGGTGATGATTTAAGTGAAGTTGTTGATAAGACGTTTGAAGCTGCAGCAAGTGTTTGTATGAGACCACTGTGTGGGTTGAATGAAGGTGTTTGTGATGCAGATATGGTACTTGATTATAAGTTAATGTGAATCAGTGCTGAATCAGTGCGTAAGCACTGATTCATAAGCATAACCAAGAATCATTAACAAACATAACCAAGCATTCACCAAACGTCATTTTCCAACATCACCAAGAATCATTCACTATGCATTCACTATTCATCACTTATTCAACAAGTGTCTACGCATTGAATTTAATTAGTGAGTCTCTTAATGAATCACCGCTTATTCTCTGATTCAATACTGATTGGTACAACCCATTAACAACCCCTCCCCCCTTTTTTTTAAAGTTTACTTATCAAACTTTATTTCACCAAAATTAGACTTTTTTGCCCACCTACTTAATTGATTTTTTCTCCTTCTTCATTTCTTTCTTTCTTTTCCCTTTTTCTTCATTCAAGCAATTCACTTTTTGTAAATCAGAAAGATCAATCAAAGATTTTTAAACTTTAAAAAATGGATTCAAGATACGCTGATTCAACACCTACTTCTTTAGGTTGGCTTTCATCTCTTGATGTTGAGGCAATTCCTAAAGGTTCTTATCGCAGAACTTCCATTATCGGTACAATTGGTAAGTGATTTATAGTAAAAAATGAACATATTTCAAGAAATTTATAGTAGAAATGGTTATGTGAATGTTAATGTTGGAAGATTTTGCTTTAAAATGATACTTTTATTATGTTTTTTGTCATCTTTTGGTTGATCTGGCTTGTTAGATAACTTTATGGCGATCTTCATTTTGAAAGGAAAAACATTAACAAATTGATTGATTTGTATATTCAAAATATTAATATACATGTATTCTATTCAATTGATTTGTTTTGATTCATTTTGTTGGGGCAAAAGTGAAATTATTTGATGTTGTCGTTTTTTACATTCTTTTTAAAGTTTTCCGGTTAAATTGTTCGTGAAACTTTCATAAATTATTTTCACGTTGTTCACATTGATAAATTTCTTATGATGACGTAATTGATATCGTAAACGATATCAATTATTCTATGATCAATACTAACAATTTAGGTCCCAAAACCAACTCATCTGAAATGATTAATAAACTTCGTAAAGTTGGCTTGAACATCGTTCGTATGAATTTCTCTCATGGATCATATGAATATCATCAATCTGTTATTGATAATGCTCGTGAAGCAGAGAAACTTTATCCTGGACGTCCTTTAGCAATTGCTTTAGATACAAAAGGACCTGAGATTCGTACTGGTGAAACTATCGACAGTAAAGAGTTTCAAATCACTGCTGGTCAAGATATTACTATCACTACAGATGATAAGTATGCTGCATTATGCGATTCTGAAGTAATGTATGTAGATTATAAGAACATTACTAAAGTAATTGAAGTTGGTAGATTTATCTATGTTGATGATGGACAAATATCATTCCTTGTTGTTGAGATCGTTGATGATAAGACTATCAAAGCTAAAGCTGTTAATTCAGGTGTATATTCATCTAGAAAAGGTGTTAATTTACCTAAGACAGATGTTGATCTTCCACCTCTTTCTGAGAAAGATAAGCAAGATTTACTCTTTGGTGTTAAGAATAAAGTTCATATGATCTTTGCTTCATTTATTCGTACAGCTGATGATATTGTTCATATTCGTGAAGTACTCGGAGAAGAAGGTAAGGATATTCAAATTATTGCGAAGATTGAGAATCAACAAGGTGTTAATAATTTTGATGAGATTTTGAAAGTAACTGATGGAGTTATGGTTGCTAGAGGAGATCTAGGTATTGAGATTCCAGCATCTCAAGTATTTATTGTACAGAAGATGCTTATTGCTAAATGTCAAATTGCAGGTAAACCAGTTATTTGTGCTACTCAAATGCTTGAATCTATGACATATAATCCTAGACCTACACGTGCAGAAGTATCAGATGTTGGTAATGCTGTACTTGATGGAGCTGACTGTGTTATGCTTTCTGGAGAAACAGCTAAGGGATCATACCCTGAAGAAGCTGTTAGTATGATGCATGAAACATGCTTGCTTGCAGAGAAAGCTATTTGTTATCCACCATTGTATAATGAACTTCGTGCATTAACAGTTCGTCCAACTGATACATCTGAGACGATTGCTATTGCCGCAGTATCAGCATCAACTGAGCAAAATGCTCGTGCAATTTTGGTATTATCTACATCTGGTACTTCAGCTAGACTTTGTTCAAAGTATAGACCTAATTGTCCTATTCTTATGGTTACTAGGAATGAATTAACAGGTAGATATGCACATCTTTATAGAGGAGTTTATCCATTTATCTATCCTAAAGAGAAGGTTTCAGATCCTTTGAAGTGGAGTCAAGATGTTGAAGAGCGTATTAAATGGGGTATGGAAGAAGCTATGAAACTTGGTCTTTTACAACCAGGAGATGTAGTTATTACTATACAAGGCTGGACCAGAGGAGGTGGACATACTAATACTTTGCGTGTATTGGAGTGTTATTAGACAATTAATACTAGACATAATCTATCTGTCTATTGTTTTTATATGATACTTCTTCAATGTATCCTGACTAATCTCTGAAGGAGATTGAACAGTTTCATCTCTTCCAGAAGTTGTCTTTGGAAAAGCAATAACATTGGATATTGATTTCTCTTGTAACATCATAGCTACAAGTCTATCAAACCCAATTGCTAATCCAGCATGAGGAGGACATCCCATTTCAAGTGCTTTTATTATATGTTCGAAATGTATATGAGAGTCCATAACATGTAATATATTTTGTAGTACATGATTCTGTAATTCTGCATTATGAATACGTACAGAGCCACCGCCAACTTCAACACCATTTATAACTAAATCATAATGCATTCCTCTAACATTATAATCCTTTGGTTCCTTGAATTGATTGTAATGTAAATCATCAAGATTATACATTGTGAAAGGATGATGAGTTGATTCAGGTTTTGAATAGTTAAATATAGGGTACTCTCTTCCATTAACAATTTGAGTGTCTTCTTGTGTAGGAGAGAATAAAGGGAATTCATGAACCCAAAGAGCTGTTGAATCAGTTGTTGGTTGATTTAAGAAGAGATCATTCTCACATATAAATTCTCTGCATTTACCTAATGGAGTAGGTACTTCAAATGGTAATTCTTGTCTATCAGAAGAGATTATAAGATCACCTATTTGTAGGTTAAGTGATTTAGCCAGTTCAGTTGAAGATGATGACGTATGTACAAGATTATTTAACCAAGAGTCTTTACAATTGTCACTCTTTATTAGAGTAGTTTTAACTCTTGATAAGCCCCTTTTAAACTTATTAAATAACGCCAAATCAGTCTCTTTTGATAGGGCATTCTTTATTATAAGTACATCCACATAAGGAAACTGTTCATGAAAAGGTTCATAATCAGTTAATGGTATAAATTTAAGCTCTTTTCTTGACATATTTGGTTTATCAATACCATATAAACACATAGCTTCTTTATAAGTCATTGAAGGGAATTTCAGTTCATTTGTAGAAGGATAAGCAGGTATTAAGCTTGTTGTTGCATGCTCATTCCATATATCCAATATAAGCTTTTCTACAGCCAATTGTACATCAATTGCAGTAACAAAGGACATTTCTAAATCAATTTGTGTAAATTCAGGTTGTCTATCTTTTCTTAAATCTTCATCTCTAAAGCATTTAGCCAATTGGAAATATCTTGATATACCACTTGACATTAATATTTGCTTATATTGTTGAGGAGATTGTGGTAATGAATAGAATTGATTAGGTACTCTTGTTGGTACAATAAACTCCGAAGCACCTTCCGGACTTGTTCTAAACAAAAGAGGAGTCTCTATTTCAATAAAGTCTTGTAATAAAAGAGACTTTCTTGTACTTGAAGCGATTTGAGACCTTTTTATAATATTTTCATGTAATTTCGTATTGCATCTAAGTTCCATAAACCTTAAATCCTTTGGCCATTTTTGTGTATCATTTGAAGTCAATTGAGTTGCTAATAAGTTTGGTTGATTTAATGGTTGTATATTAGTTACATGAAATTCCTTTTGATCTGGTGAAGTTTCTAAAGTGACAGCAACAGGAGTTTCTGCTTTAAGTGTGCTTAATACATTTGGATGTTGTTTCTTATTTCTAAGGTCAACAAGTTTGATTATATCAGTACCATTTCTGAGTAATCCAAAGCTTAAAGATTTCGATATAGATTGAGGTTTTTTATGAATGAAACCATGAAGTATGATTGGAGAGGGAGATGAGTTAAGGTTCAATACTTGTTTTATTGTATGAGTAGATTTAGGGAATTTGAAGTGTGAGAGGTGCATCATGTACGCACATAGTCAGCAAAGTGGACGTAGTACGCAAAGTGAACGAAGTGAACGTAGCGTAGTACGAACAGTGAATGGTGAATGAGCACACAAAATAAATAGTACGACATTACCCTGACACTATATATATCGACCATCCTACCTTAATCCTTCCGATATCAACAATGAATATAGATAAAGCAGTAAAAGGTGCTACAAAAGTCAAATTGGCTGCTCCTAAAGAAAAATATCTTACTGTACTTGTAGATGCAACATATGAGACCCATCCTGGGTCACTTTCAATGATGTGCAGAACCTTAAATACTCGTATGGCCGATACTTCATGGACAGTAGCATTCAAATCATTAGTTGTAATTCATTACCTTTACAGAAGTGGATCACCTGAAGCTCTTTTATCATTTGTTAGTAAAAATCCGAAAATCTTGAACTTTAGAAACTTACCTATCACAAGTCAATATGGTGATTTGCTTGCAAGGTATGGGTTCTATTTACATGAAAGAATTAAACAATATTCTACTGTAAAACTTGATTATATTCGTGGTAAAAGTAATCATAACAATAAACATAGACTTCGATCATTATCAGTTGAAAAGGGATTAATGCGTGAAACAGAATGTGTACTTGCACAAGTGAAAGCACTTACTAAAGTTAAATGTTTACCTGAAGAGCTTACAAATGAGATATCATTAATGGCATTTCGTATGTTAGTTGCTGATCTTTTATCTCTTTATGAAACACTTAATGAAGGTGTTATAAGTGTACTTGAACATTACTTTGAGATGTCAAAATATGATGCTGAAAGAGCTCTTGATATCTATAGAGCTTTTGTTAAAGTAACTGATACTGTAGTTGAATATTTACAAATGGGTCGTAGATTTCAAAATCTTACACATGTTTCTGTACCTAAATTGAATCATGCACCTACTTCATTAACTCAAGCATTAGAAGATTATTTAAATGATCCTGATTTTGAGACAAATCATAGACAATATTTAGCTGAAAGAGAGTCTAGAAATAGTGTTAAGGTACAAAATTCACATGTACCTGAAATAATTAGACAACAAGCTCAAACACATCAAGTACCACAAGCACAAGTTGATTTAATTGATTTTTTCGAATCAATTGAGCCTCAAGTTGCTCAACCAACAGGAGTACAGCCAAATATCGCACATCAACCTGACTATAGTCAGGTTGGTGTGCAACCAAACTTTACGGGGCAACCTAACTTTACTGGACAACCTACCTTTACGGGGCAACCTGACTTCACTGGACAACCCAACTTTACGGGGCAACCTAACTTTACTGGACAACCTACCTTTACGGGGCAACCTGACTTCACTGGACAACCCAACTTCACAGGTCAACCCGATACTCAGACTGGAATGCAGCCTAACTTTACGGGGCAACCTAACTTCACAGGTCAACCCGACTATACTCAAGCTGGAATGCAGCCTAACTTCACTGGCCAACCCGACTTTACTCAGGCTGGAATGCAGCCTAACTTCACAGGACAACCCGCCTACACCCAGGCTGGAATTCAACCTAACTTCACAGGTCAACCTGCTTACACTCAAGCTTACACTCAAGCTGCCCAAAACCCCTACTCTTACTCCAACATTGCACCTCAAAGATCTTTATCTATGGCTCCCTCAAATCAAACTGCTCCTCAAATCAACCCTCAAAGATCTTATTCTATTCCTGCACAAATTCCTAACACTACTGGTGCAAACCCCTTTCAATCTAATGTTGCGAACCCGTTCAGACAATCGATGCAAATACAACCTCAATCAACTGGTTCAAACCCCTTCAGACAATCAATTCAACCTCAATCTACTAACCCTTTTGGCGTTGTTCAACAACCAACAGGTGCTAGTCCTATTCAACCTCAATCAACTGGAGCTAATCCTTTTAGACAATCAATTTCTGGTCAACAACCTATAACCTTTGGTGGTCTTGAAAATCTTGAAACTTATCCAGTCTTTCCAAGACAGTAATTGACTTATTGAAGTTGTACATTTGAGAAGTCCATTTCAGGATGTTGAGTCTTAAACTGTTCGAACATTTTCTGTTTTTGCTGTTCTTCACTTGTTGGTTTACCCATCTCCTTTTGTCTTTGATCATACATCATTTTTTCTACCATTGCACGAGTTTCACCATCTAAATCACTTAATTTAGAATTTTCAGGTTCGATCTTAGTTACATCATATTTTGGTGCACTCGTAACAATATGAGGCCACCATTCTTGTTTGTTTACCTTTTCAATTGTTATTTGCAACTCACTACCAATAACTGTCCATGTACTATCATCTACAGCAATTGCTGCATAAAGATCACCAACAATTATAGGATCTTGGTTCTTGATCCCTGCTGATATTGATGATCTTGCTAATTTCACAGATATGTCACGTCCTCTTATACCACCGGGTAAATCAATCGTTATAACAATTTCATCTAATGATTGACTCCATTTATAAGGTAAATTTAATTGTGTTTCATCATTCATTAAAACCATTTTGATGTAAGTAAGAAAGTAAAAAGAAGGAAGAGAAAGGTATCCGATATAAAATATATTCAAATACCGGGTAAATTATGATTTATAAACTTACTTCATTCACAACCTATCTTTCTCCATTCAACAATGGAGTTCGATCATAGTTCATTACCTGTTGATTCAATTGAAGCCTTAAGGTTACGGCTGTCACAGCTTGTACATTCGTTATCGCTGCTTGAAGTATCGGTGTCTCAGAGGGGAGCATCACCGGCGTTATATTCACAATTTCAGCTGATATTGACACAACTTACATCACTTACATCTACACTTACACTACATGGAGATTCATTAGCACAAACTGTAGCATTTCCATTACCTAATTTTCCTGTTGCTACAGAAGGAGAACTTATGGCTACGATACTAAGAAAGAAGGTTTTACCTGAAGTAGAAGCGTGGCAGAAGGAAGCTATTGAGAATAGTACAGAGAGGACACCTGCAGAACATGATAGTATATGGAATTGGGCAGCACAAACAGTGACAGAGTATCTTAATAATAGAGGGCCATCGAGTATGGAGAATGAGGGATCAGTAGATGATACAGATACAGCGATAGTTATTGATGATTCTATCTCGATAAGTATGAATGCTGAGCAAGCTACGAAGTTTATGAGTCAAGGTATAATACCGTCTATACCACAAGCACCACGTAGAAGGTCTAGTGTGCGTAGAAGAAGTTCTATAGGAAGTGCTAATTAACTGTTAAGTGAGAGTGTTTGTAAGTATAATCGAGAGATCTATGTGCGCAAAAGCGCACGTATCAGTTACTACATAGGTAGTGTACATATGCGATCACGCAGTGATCGCTTATTTGTTAGTCCTTCTACTTCTCCTCGGTGTAGCAGCAGCTTCAACAGATTTCTTAGTTGGAGACCTTGTTCTACTAGACTTTCTAACACCAACTTGTTTAGGTGTTATATTATTAGGAGCACTATTCCAATATAAAACTAATTGAAGTGCAAGTATACCATTCAAAAATACACTCAATAAGAAACCAAATAAAATAGTTGGATCATTAACTTCTTGAATTGTTGTATATACTCTTCCAAGAGATCCAGCAAGGTAATTAAATACAGTAAATGCAGCTAATTGACCAGTTGATTTACTTTTAAAATTTGTTATAATTTGAGGTAATTTACTTGAAACACTCAAAGGAATTGTAAGTTGTTGTAAAGTTTGAAGTTGACTTGTTGATGCCATAAACAAAATAGAGAATAAAACAGTTATAATTGCAGAAAAGATACCTGCTTTTGTTAACTGAGATGAATAGAATAAAATAGCTAATGCAATCAAAATATCTTGAACCAATAGAAATGAAATATCACCATATGTTGAAAATGGATTCTGTTTTCTTACATTATATGCAAGAGTTATCATATAAGCGATAGTTTCAAGAGCATAAGATTCAAAGCTTACACCTACAGCTGAACGAGATTTAATAATCTTAAGAAGTTGTGGTACTTTTACAATTGCTGATGAGACCACAATCCCTGTACCTAAGGCTTTCGATATAGCGAATTTAATACATTTTTGATCAAAATTCGCGTCGATTAAAAGGTCATCATAACAAGTACCAAGTAAAGATTTTCCAATTGATCTTAAGAAATCTGGTAAATATGATTCAACGGTTGTAACAAGGGGTTTCAATTTATCCATCGGTGAAAATAAGTAATAATACGTAAGCAGTACGTAAGCAATACAAAAACAATAAGAAAACAATAATGGTAAACAAAGAAAGTGGTGTTCAATTCATTGCTTACCCGGATATATACGATGAAAGATCGAAATATTCAACAAGAAATACATTCAATATCATTGACCAGTCATGAATTGAATCCTTATCTAGATTATCTTTATTATCATCAATTGTATGCCATTGTGGAGGGAACCTTGATGGTATTAAATGAAGTACATCAACCCCTTTCTTAACGAATGGTATATGATCATCACCAATCCTATTAGCTAATCTTGCACCACGATTCTCAAGATCTGTAAATATTTTATTAGTTGTATCTAATAACCCTTTATTCCTTAACCTTTCTTCTATTACCGCTAATCTTTTATATGCCCAATGTGCTTGATGATAATAACTAGGTATAGTAGTACCTCTTGCTCCTATAAGATCCAATAATACAAACAGATCAATTGCTTGTAATTTATTCTTTGGCTTATTAAATTCTGATGCTATATATTCATTATTCCATTTATTAGCTAAATGTCTTGCACCATAAATTGAATCAGAATCTGTCCATTGTTTAATAGCTTCTTCACCATCTAAAAGTATAATTTGAAGTCCTAATTTATCTTCATAGGAAGAAGCCCATTTTTTATCAAGTAATGACGTAATAACTTGTGAACTCTTTAATAGAAGTGCAACAGGTAATCCACTATCAATTGCTCCTATAAATCCTTCAGGTTCAATCTTTGAATCGTAATGTGCAACCAATGATAATCTTGTAGGTGATTCAATACCAGGAGGATCTTTTGTAAATATTATATTAGTGAATTCCATTTTACCTGAAGGTGTTGAATCTATAAATGTATCAATTTCTTGATTCCAGTCATTTAATGCATGAAATGTAGTATTGAATAGTTTTTGAACTGTTTTGGATCCTTCTGATCCTGGTATTCGGGGTATAAGAACATTATCTAGTAGGGGGTTGTTAATGTCTAAAAGGTCAAGATTTGATGCAAGAGAGAGTTGATTGTCTGTTAGGTGTAGAGTAGCTGAGACTGTGTGTAGAAGTAGGAGGAACATACTGAGACCTGAGTGAGACGAACGAAGTGAGTCAAACGTTGCACAAACAGAGTGAGAGTGAGACCTGAGTGAGACGAACGAAGTGAGTCAAACGTTGCACAAACCAGAGTAAAACGAACGAAATGAGACAAACGCACTACAAAGCGTAGATAGAGTCAAACGCAGTATACGAAGTAGGCGCGTAGAGTACAGTAAAGAGTGAATGTCACAAATTAATGACAAAAGTAGGGTCACAGATGATGAACAAACACCTAACCAGCAAAAAGAGTATCCGTACAACCTACGTACGTATAATCAAATACAATAAATACAATGTACGTGGCAAATACTACATAAATGAATAAATGAAATTCAAATGAGAAGCAAAAAAAACAAAGGTGAGGTCGTACCCGGGTTCGAACCGGGGTTGCCGGAATCAAAATCCGGAGTGATGACCACTACACTATACAACCGTGTTCGATATTAAGTCTATACTTGTACTATATAAATAGCACCCCAGTATTACTAGTAAAAGTATTCACTTTTTACCTTTCACCATCAACCATTCACCATTCACTCTTTACTTTATTCACATTTTACTTCAAACTTCTTTACTTCTTTACTCTTGTTACAATGCAAAAAGAATTGAAACGATTATTTTCTAAATCTAAACCTAACCCAGAAGCAGCACAATCAACACAAAAACAAACAGAGGATGATCAATTAGATGATTACGATCAAACTCTTACCTTCTTCAATACTAACAATCCAAATACCAATTTATCAAAAGAAGATATTGTTGAACAATTCAATAATTCAAATTTCTTTGAAAGACCAGATTTTGAATTAGATGAAGCATTTGAATCTGAAATTTATGAACGATTAGCTGTTCAAAGATTCGCTGCTGATTATTTAGATGATATCGATAAACTATTGTATGAAGAATTAGAATTAAGACAAGGTAAATCAATACTTAATCTTTATCAGAAATTAAGAAGTGCTGAAGTCGGTATGGGAGATGTTGAACAATTCGAAGAAGTAAAGCCTAATCAATATGAATATGATTCTGATGATGAATGTGAAGAATGGTCTTCTGGTGAATCTGAATAAATTCATTTAATTGCTTTTGATTTATCAAAATTCACAACATGTAAACATCTTCTTGAATAGGCTCTCATGTATGTTATTGCAATATAAATCAAATCATTAGAAACGATCAAAAGTGTGCCTGCAATAACGTTCCTTGTGAATGTATTCATTTTCTTAAATATAGGAATACGTGATAATAATGATCCTGCTAATGAACTAGCTGCTGGTAAAAGTAATGGACTAACAAATGCAAGTAGTGTATCTATTCCCATTATAAAACTTCTTGCTTGTCTTCTTCTTGCTCTTTGTCCTCTTTCATTAATTTGTCTGCTATTGTCTTGCTGAGCTTGGTTATTTTCATTTTGGTCATTTAATGCATCCTGGTTGTCTTCATTTGGTCCTGCAATATCCATCCGTATATGTGCATCTAACTCTTCATAGTCTGAACGAAATGTCAAACTCTCTGAAATCCAGTATCCTAATTTAGGTACTATAAATTGATCATAAAGGTACATATATAACACACGTACTTGCATAAGCTTTAAAAGAACTGCCGAAGGCTCATTTGATGCAACTGCTTCTGCTAACTTGTGAAATGACATACTGGATCCTAAGGAAACACATAAAGTCCATGATATTATACTGTTACTCAAAACACTGTTCGATCTTGACAGTATCAAACATATAGGTATCATAGGTATTAGTACAAGCCTTCTACCGTCAAGTGGTAGTAACTGCATTTGATTGTTTGTTTGAATTATACCAAGTGCATTATGAACAACTTCTGGTGGACACATAAGCTTGATCTGAGCTGCTCCTAATGCGAAAAATATAGAATATAACGTAGACATACCTGTACTTACTGACGTACATACAACCAATGTCTTTAATCCTGTCCTATACACATTCTGTATAAAATCATAAGCTTTAATAGCTCCATAAACAATCCTTTTTGATCCACTATCAAGCTTTATATTTGATCCACATTGAGGACACTTCAAATTCTTCGATTGAAGTAACCAATCAAGAAGACATGTCTCATGCGCAACAAGGCTGCATGCACATGGATGAACCCATATAATTTCTTCACCAGGTTTAGCCTTTGGTGGGCCTTCATCTCCGCTACCGAGACAAATCCAGCATTTTCTATCTTCCATTGTAAGAGGCGAATAAAGATGATGGTTAATTGCCAATTCGCTTCACTTTTATAAACAGTTACCCTGGTTTAAAACTTAAAATTCAAGTTCACATCAACCATTTCCCTATTAGGAAATTTTAACTTTGACTTGATCCTATATAAACCAGTCTTTCTTCCCTTTTACTTCCTTCTTTACTCTTTTTTGCCACCTTTTCTGGATTAACAAAAGTGGTTTGCTGACACAATGTCGTGTAACGCGTCTGATGATCGATCTATTTTGGATACAAAAGTGTCTAGAATCAGATTCGATAAATCAACTCCAATATCAAGTATCTTCTATCAACAGTATGGTTATGATACTTCTCTTATAGCAGAAATGATAGATCAAAGAGAGTTCTGGTCGAATGTGTTGGTAAATATACCACCTTCTATTACATGGCCTGTTTTGGAAGAACCTAAGATTGAGACTGTTAATTTGCCAAATATTGCTTATAATATAGCTAATAATCAGAATTTGTTACTAAATAGGAGTGTAAATGTATCGCAAGTTAAATCTATAGATGCAGGTACTTATGCACAAGTAGATAAGACTACATATATTAATACAGGATCACATGTACTAAGCATTGATGCTAAAGGTCCCTATTTGATTGTTTCGTTGATGTCAGATACTGAGAAGTTTGCATCTCATCCACTTTCAGCGTTTGAAACAAACTGTTCTGTTGGTTCAATTCAGTTATGGGAAATCACAGATAGCACTCGTTTGTTAATACATTTTACTCATCAATGGGGATCTTCTTGGGATATAAAATGGAGTCCTGATCCAGAATCTTTATCATTTTTATGTTGTTTTCATGATGGATCAGCAAGAATATTCAATTTTACTCAAATAACTAATTCAGAAATATATGCAAATTTGACTACTTGTTCAATTGAAATACCTAGTACGTTTGCGTCAATATCGACTGTTTGCTGGCAAACCCCTTCTTCTGTTACAGTAGGATTTACGAATGGGTATATTGGAGAATATTCAATTTGTGACCGTAAATTTAAACAAATATTTCCTGCTCATAATGCATTAATACTATCTGTATGTTCTGCATACCCTGACCATCCTAATATAGTTGGATCAATGAGTACAGATGGTAATTTTTCAGCAATTGATTTAAGGAATCCATCAGCAATTGATCTTAAATGGAAAAGGTATCAATGTTTTGGTAACTGTATACAATGGTCACGTCATATGCGTGGATTTATATGGATTGAAGATGGTCTTAATAGTAGAGTAGGATCATTAGTTAATTCAAGATGGGGTGGAATTATATCATCTCATAATGGATTTATATCTACAATATCTTCTTCAACGAAGCATCCAATGATACTTACTGGATCGACAGATGGAACACTTAAATGTTCTAACCCCGTACGCAAATTTTTAAACAAGTATGATCAAAGCAAACAGTTTCGGCAAGTATCTCTTTTAGAAGTTCAATATGATAAAAGAGATAGCTCGGTACTATTTTCTCATAGGCAAAGACCAATGGAATTGGGTAAACGTACGGGGATTACAGTTAATGCATCTAAATCTATGACGAATGGACCTGAAAGTATGGATACTTCTGAGATGCTTAGCACAGCAAAGTATAGAACGATAACTAGTTCATGTTGGTTAAAGGAGTCATCTTTTGCTTGTGGGTTTTCGAATGGATTAATATGTATATCTTCGATTAATTAATGTATGAGCTCATGTCAGAAAATCTTGGCGATCATTAAATTAATGAAGATACTGGATGATTTGCTTATACTTATTAGTTAGTTAAATAAACGAGATGGTGCATGGAACTGTTTCCTTTGTGTTACAAATATTAAGGAATGCTAAGAGCTGATTTTTTCATATGATATGGGCCGAACGCGTCACTTAAATTTAGTATGGGTTAGCGACTGGAAATCTTTGAGGAACCGTTGTACAGTTGAAGGTTTTGAGTATCGAGAAGATCATGGAACGCGCTTTTTTATATTAATTAGTAATGTTCTTTGACTAAGAGTCAGTTAAAGGATGTTAAGAATGTCAAGGGTACCGAAAAATTTGACAATGGGGAATGCTTTTCATTAACACCAGGCTAAGGTCGTCTATTACTCTTGCGTAAGATGTGATTATATATCTCGTTTATATCGTATGCGAGATTACTTAAATTATGAGAGATAACAATTTGGATGTCACAAGAAATCTAATTAAAGTACAGGATAAGAAAAGGCTAAGAATAGAGTCTACAAAATGATTAAAGAAAAATGAGTTAATAATGGTTCACTAGGAAGGTTAACTAAGGAAATTAAGAAAACCGTAACAGGTTTTTTTGACAGCTTTATTAAGTCAAAGAAATTTCTTTGATAGAAAACCGATTTGGGCAAATCGATTTCAATCAAAAGAAATAAGGAATGGCCTTGTTTCTTTGATTCTTTTTATCTTTGATATTAAGGGGGGGCTATCTAATCTAACAAAGAGACTCTAAATTGTTATATATATATTCCAAGTTTCACAAAAATGTTTCAAAAACAATTCAAATATCTTTGTGAATCGGTGAACTCCGATTATCGAACAATCATATACGGGCCACATTTTTACTGAGCCACTCTACAAAATCGGATATTGCTATTATTAGGGATTACACTGATAGAAGTACTATACAGTTTGATATTTTAGGTGATATCTTTAGGCGATCTTTATCAGCAGTCTACTACTCTCATAGTTGTTGGGAGCCCGGAATTGCAGTGAAATAAACCACTTACATTAATTGAAATCTCGTCCTTGCCTTTTTCTTGCCCGATCGATCAAGTCGAATACGGTTTTATAAAAGAGTACGAACCTTGTTTCCTATAATACTCCCAAATAGGAAATTATTTTAATCTGAACCGTTCAATTACCCCCTTATTTTCTTTGTTCTTTTCTTTCTTTTTAACATATAGGATCTTTTAACTGGTCCGTTTCAATTGAGAGAATAATTTAACTACAAATACCAGCCCTTCTTGATTGGAATAAAATTTCTATTTTTGATTTGATAGTAGTTTACCCTACCTAATTAATTTCGGATTGCCCTTGTTGGTCGTACGTTTTTTCCTCCCCCTTTTAACTGATTTGCCGCCTCTCCTTTTTTTTGGTTTTGACCAGTTTTCTTTTTTTCTCTTCTTCTTCACTTCTTAATCATCCTTTTTGCTTGAATTTATCTTATTTATATTATTATATATAATATTTGATAGAAATTCGTTGAAATTTTCCATCGTTTATTGCCCTTTTTTGGTTACCGTTATACCCCAGATTTCATTTGGTTTTTGGAAGATTTTGAGATCTCGAGATATTATACAGGGTTCTATCGATTTTACTACATATTTACTTCATTTTTTACTTCCTTTCACTATACAATCTTCATTTGAAATGGATTCAGTGAAAACCGTCGCTGCCAAACGACGTGTTGGAGAAATTGTTGATGGCAGGTATCAGCTTACGTCATTAATAGGAATTGGCGCATATGGTTGTGTATTTTTGGCTATTGAATTGATTTCTAAAGCAGAATTTGCATTGAAGATTTTGAGAAAGAAATCATTAGATTCACGTCAAGAACAATTTCAAAAATTAGAATTAACTTTACATGCTAGCTTATCAGATCATCCAAATGTTGTTAGTCTTATGGAAGTTATTGAGACAGATGATGAGATTTTCATGGTACTTGAATATTGTCCAGATGGTGATTTATTTACAAATATTACAGAGAATAACCTTTTTATTAACGATACATTAGCCATAAAGAGAGGCTTTTTACAGATTATTGATGCACTTCAGTATTGTCATAGTAAAGGTATATTTCATAGAGATTTGAAACCTGAAAATATACTTTATTTTCATCGAACACGTTCACTTAAATTAACTGATTTTGGTTTATCGACAACTTCTCCGCAAACTACTGATTTTGGATGTGGATCAACTTTTTATATGTCACCTGAATGTTTAATACCTAATACATTACCTTCACATCCTGTTTCTAATTCCGAAACTGATCGTAAAGGTTTTACAGCATTTCATTCACCTCCTACTTCTAAATCAACTTCTCCTCAACGTCAACAAAGAAAATTATACCCTTCAACTTTACTTAATATACCACAAAGCAATGATGCTTTCACTTCTGCTTCAAATGATATTTGGTCATTAGGTGTTATTCTTATTAATCTTTCTTGTGGTAGAAATCCTTGGAAACGTGCTTGTCCATATAATGATTCTGCATATGCTTCATTTCTTCAAGATCCAACTTTTCTTACATCGATTCTTCCACTTACTGAATCTGCTTTACAAATTGTTTGCAGAATATTTGAACCTAATCCTCATAGGCGCATTTCTCTTGTAGAATTAAAGGAATTGATTTTACATTGTCCTGATTTTACTACTACTCCTATACCTACATCTGAATCTATTGCTAACTTCCCTGATCCTCTTACATATACAGCACCTTCTTCTATTGTTGCAGATTCTAATGCAGCGGCAGCAGCAGCTCTTAGTTGTGCAATTCAATTTGATGATTCTGATATGTCTACTATCAATTCTCCTGCCTTACCTTCTACACCTCAAAGATTAACTACTTCGTTACAAGGTTTTACTCCTATCAGTCCCCAAGGTGGGTTTAATATTCATCATCGTCCTCAATCTATTCACAAGGCATCTCGGCGCAGATCTAATAATTCTCGTGCACCTTATGATATTAAATCAAGTCAAAGGTTACAACAAATGCTTAAAGATGCAAGTGAGAAGGATAAGCAACCTAGAACAGATTTACTTGGATTACCTTTAACTTTTACACCTAAAAAGGATAGAAAAAGTTATGATTCTTTTAACAAAGTTACATTTGATAATGGTGTTTATACTCCTATAACACCAAGTACATGTTCGAAGAGTGGATCATTTAGGGATGCAGCTTTACAGTCACCTGTTAAGATTAGATTAGGTAAGAATGGACATCGTCGTACACCATCATGGGAATCTGTTACTAGTGAGATGAAAGGATTAGGTATAATGCCTGATGAACAGTGATTATGTACATTATCAGAAATTGTATTATATGGTTGGTTTGTTTGTTAATTTGATAATATTTGTTAATATATATGTTACCCGGTAAGCGTAAGCAATGTAGATCAGATCGTAAATGATGAACTATGAACTATGAACTATGAACTATGAACTTGTTATGATCTCTTTAAGATCTTGTAGAAGTAAGCGATGTCTCATTGGACGTGTTAGACATGTTGAACGCGTTATACGCATTCAACAGTCTTTAAGATGTAACTCATCCCTTACAATTACAGACCCTTTTGTACTTTACAACAGCTACATTTCAACAGGTCAATTAAATCACGATGAAGCCCAATTAAGAGCAGCAAAAGAACTACAAAACTTATACTATAGACTTAAAGACTATGTACCACCCTTAGATTTTCAAAGGAAGATTGAAGAGCTTAGTAAAGTACTTCAACAACAACTGAAAGAACAGAATACTAAGAAATTATGGTATACAAGAGACAAACCATCTGTTGCACTTGTAAGACAATTGAGTGATATTGAAACTATTTATAAACTTCATAGTCCTCAAGGGATCATGTTACATGGAGAAGTTGGAAGTGGTAAGACTATGCTTATGGATATGCTTGCTAAATCGTTACCGTATCATTCCAAGCGAAGATGGCATTATAATGCCTTTATATTACATGTATATAATTGTATACATAAATATACTATAGAGAATATGAATAGAAAAGAAGAGTCTATTGAGAATGAGTTTATACTGTTAAGAGTAGCTAAGGATATATTTGATGAATCTAATGTATTACTTCTTGATGAGTTTATGCTTCCAGATATTGCAGCAGCGAAGATCCTACAATCTATATTTGTTTACTTTTTTAAACTTGGTGGAGTACTTGTTGCCACATCGAATAGACTTCCAGACAATTTGTATGCGACAGATTTTCGAAGAGGAGAATTTAGACAATTTTATGAAATTTTAAAAAATCGATGTATTTCATTTGATATGAGATCAAAGAATGATTGGCGTGAAATTTTATGTGAAAATAGTAATAGTGATAGATATTTCTTATTGGATGATAAGAATTGGAGCAATAGAGTGAAAGAATTATTAAGTGAATGGAAAGAAGATAAGTTAAGAGTATTTGGACGTGATTTAGTTATTGAACGTACATTTGATGGTGTTGCAATGTTTTCATTTGAAGAATTATGTATGCAACCATTAGCAGCAGCAGATTATATAAGTATTGCAGATAGGTATCATACAATTATACTTGAGAAAGTACCTATACTATTACTTAAACATAAGGATGAAGCAAGAAGGTTTATAACACTTTTAGATGCATTATATGAATCAAGAAGCAGGCTTTTGATTCAAGCAGAAACTGATGCAGATAATTTGTTCTTTCCTGATGCTTGTGATAATGAAGAGGTACATTCAATGGATCAAGAGATGTATTCTAAATTAGTACAAGATACTGTTAATCCTTATAGGCCTAATGTGTCATCATATGATGGTATAAATGTGAATGAAGGAGTATCTGGAATAACGGAGAATTCTAAGTATAAGAGTGCAGCATTTACAGGTGAAGATGAGAAGTTTGCATATAAGAGAGCAGTATCAAGGTTAAAGGAGATGACAGGATCTGATTCATGGGCTTTAGTTAGAAAGGAGGTTAAAAGTGAGTATAAGTTTGATAGTTTTCCAGCAGCTGTGAGTGTTGAAAGGAATACGTTTAATCCTAGAGAGGAAGCACCAAAGTTTGAAAGTAGACATTTTTGGTCTATGGGAGAGTGGGGGAGGGGAGAAAGGATAAAGGATAAGATAGCTAAGATTTGGATAAGGGGGATAAGTAAGCGAAATTCATGAGCTAATTCATGAGCTTGCTCATGAATGAGAGTGTAAGGGTGACAAGAAAGCCTAGTTCATGAATTAGCTCATGAGCGTATAAGAGTCGAGTGAGGTGTGAGGAGTAACCTCAATTCACAAGCAAGCTTGTGAATTGAGTAAGCTTGTGAATTTCCGCTAGACAGGTTTAGACGCCTGGTAGACAAAATCATATGCATTTTCCTTACTCACAGATCCAACAGTTGAAACTTTACGTGTTAAACCAACACCATAACATTTATCTGCAACATTTAACAATTCAGGCCTAAATGTAGTACAAAGGAATTGTGAATTTGTTGTCTCTGAAAGATATTTAATAAGATTTGCAACATTTGATCTATATTGTTCATCTAAATTTGCATCAACTTCATCGAACAAATAAAAAGGAGCAGAATCATATTTTTGCATTGAGAATATTAATACAAGAGCAGTTAATGTCTTTTGACCACCTGAAAGTTGTTGTAGGTGAAGTTGTTCATCTGTTTTAGAGTTGAAACTTACTGATATACGAACTCCAATGTTGGTGTTGCTGTTGTTGTTGTCGATGTTGTTGTCGTTGTCGCTGTCGCTGTCGTCATCGTCACCTTCGTCATCATTGTCATCGTCGTTACTCGGTTGTTTGATTATTTCCATTGATGCTCTACCTAAAGGAACTAATTGTTCAAAAATCTCCTTAAAAGTATTAGAAATCTCTTTAAAAGTATTCTCCATTGAATGATCTCTTTTATCATCTAAAGTCTTTATAAGTTGTCTTAAACTTTCTTTAGATAATTCTAATTCATCTCTTCTCTTTTGAATATCATCTCTTCTTGAAAGGATTGAAGAATACTTATCAATAGCATTCTTATTAATATGACCCATATCTTGAATTGATTTTCTTTGCTTTTGTAAAGAAGCTATTAATTTCTTTGAATCAAATTTTTGATATCTTTTTAAGATATTATCAGAAATAATACCGAGGTTATTTATCTTTTCAGATACATCATTTCTTCTTTCAAGAATAATTCCACGTCTTGATGTTGTATCATTTAATGATAATTCAAAATCTTGAATTGTTTTTAATGTATCATTATGAATTAATTGAACTTTTGAAATTTCCATATCAATTTGTTCTAATTCAATATTCAAAAGATTAAATGATTCATTAAGATCATTAATAGATGATCTTTTGATATTCAATTGACCTTGTATCTTATCAGGATTAATAATTGGAATATTTGATGATTCTTCAATATCAATTATTATTGAATTTTTTTCATTTAATAATGAATCTCTTTCTGGTATTAAAGATTGTTCCAATTGAATTTGATTTTCATTAATTTCATCAATTTGTTTATTCAATTCAATGAAATTAGAATTATATTTTTTCTTCAATTCTGGTATTTTCTTTTTAAAAGATTCCAATAAATTCAATTCAGAAGAAGTCAAAATTTGATTGAAAATTGATAATTTTTCATTTTCACAATATTTGATTTTATCATTAAGATTTTCAAGATCATTTTCAATACTTAATTTTCTTGTTTTTGATGATTCTAATTCATCTTTTAATTGATTAATTTCAATTTCAAGATTCCTTATTTCATATCTTAAAGATTCTAATTGAATCTTTAATTCATCACATTGAAAATTATGTTTTGTAAGTTCACCAGAACTTATTGTTATTTGTTGATCCAAAGAAAGTAAATCATTTTCAATTTTTATTGAATTTTCTGTTACTTTTTCAAGCTTTTCTTTTGACAATTTATACCTCTTTGATGAATCAATTATTGATTTATTTGAATCAATATAACCACCAATAATTGCACCTGATCTTTCTGATTTTTCACCTTTTATTGTCATTGCTGTTATTCCATATTTTTTTGAATAATTTGATGCAATATCAATATTTGGACAAATAATAACATTATGAAATAAGAATTCAATTGCAGGTCTAATATTTTCATCAAATTTCATCTTTTCAATTAATGAAATAACATCAGAATCATTAGGTATTTCTTTATTATGAACTTCTAATTTATCTAATGGCATAAATGTAGCTCTTCCTAATGATTCTTTTGTTAAAATTTCAACTAATTTTGTTGCTGTTTCTTCTTTATCAACAATAAAATTAAATATAGAATTTCCTGCTGATATTTCTGTTGCTAATTTCAATCTTGGATGAACTTCAATTAATTCATAAATTTGTCCAAAAACTCCTGAAATTTCATATTTTTTAATCAATTTTTCAATATTTTCACGTGTATGAAATTGTTTCATATTCATACACATTGAAAATTCTCTCTTTGATCTTTCAAATGAATCCTTTGATTCTCTTAATGTTGTAGAAATCATAGTATTTTCACGCCAAAGTTCTCTTCTTTTATCAATAAGTTCTTGATTATTTAAACTTAATTCTTGATTCTTTTCAAATATTTCTTTAATCTTTTCTTCAAGTTCATCAATTCCAATAGTATTCATATTCCTCTTTTTTTCTAATTCATCAATCTTATTTTCATCTTCATCAATCCTTTCATTCAATGTCTCTAACAATTCTTCATTCATTCTTTTCTCTTTCAAACAAATTTCAATCTCTTTATCAAGGTACTCATTTCTTTCCTCTTTTGATGAATAATTCACTGTTTTACCAGATTTTTCAAGTAACCTATCTCTAATTTCTTCATTTTCTTGAATCTCTTTCTCTAATTCAAACCTAATATTCTCAAACTTTTTAACATCTTCCCTTCTTGATTCAATTAATTCTCTTTTCTTATTAATAATTTCTTCAATTCCAATCAAATCATTACTAACTTCCTTTAACCTACTCTCCCTATTATTCTTCTCTTCAACTTGATCCTTATATACAATAGATGCTGTTCTATATTCACCTAATAATTCTTGTAATTCTGTATTAGCATTATCAATCTCAACTTTACATTTCCTTATACTTGCACCACCTTTATTCTTCTCCTTTTCAAGTTCTTCTAATTGTTTATCTAATTGTTCTAAAATCTTCTTATCACTATCTAATTTCTCAATCGTCTCTTGGTATCCTGAATCAAGTTTAACTAATGCATTATTCAATTCAATCAATTCTTTATCATACAAAAGATATTCAATACCTTTCTTCAAATTTAAACGATCTTGATACTTTACTAGATCTTCTTTCTCTTCTTCTAATTCAACTAACCTATCATTGATATCAGATAACAATTGATCACTTTCATCTTGTTTAACTAACGCATCTTCAAACAAAATTAAACTTTCTTTCCTTTTCTCTTCATAAACTTTAATACCTGATGCTTCTTTTATCAAATTAGCTATTTCTTTCTCTTTAGCATTAGCTAATGATGTAATCTTTCCTTGTGGTACAATATAATACGCGTTTGTAGAAATAAACCCTGCTGCTTCAAGAATCGTATTAAGTTCTGATTTCGATATTGATTTGTTATTTATTGTATATTCATCACGTTTAAAAGAAATCGTTCTACGAATTGTAACATTCGGTGTATTTAAGGCAATTCTTTTATCGGAATTGTCAAAAACTATCTCAACAAATGTATTATTTTCATGTTCTTCAAAATAGAATGATGAACTAGTTTTAAGAGATGAAAGAACAAATCTTAAAGCTGAAAAGAGATTACTTTTACCTGAACCATTACGTCCAACGATAACATTAACACCTTGATTGATATCAGAGATGACTGTTTCGTTTTTGTATGATTTGAATCCTTTTAACCGTATCTATGTTGTTAGTATCTCAGAACCTCATTACCTCATCACCTCAGCGTAGCTGAGGTGCACCATTTAAATCAATTAACTCTTTAACACATATTACATAACACTTGCTACGCAAGCGTTATGTTATTTTATGTTACTTACCTGTTTAATATACATGTCGTTGTCTAAAGTCAAATCAATTCACGCGTCAATTTTATTATTTTACCCTCCTTACCTACTCTTCATCACTTATACTTCTCGAAACATCAAACTGTATAATAGGCCTTTCAAGAGGTTTTGTAAGACTAGGATTAACAAATACAAGATGTTTCTCTCTTTCTTCATCAAGTGTCCATGATGAAGACCTCGGCCTAACTCTCCTGTTAATCGATTTCAACGCTATAAAGAAACATAAAGGTGAATAGTTCTTATAGAAATTGAACATAAACGTAATTGTTATAATAGGAGCAAATATTAACAATGTTGCCATAAAATATGCTTCATGTAATGCAAGAACTCCTGCCATTGTTAATTGAAAAAGTAACAGTCCTGCTGATACCCTATAAAATATAATAGGCCATGCTCTACCTGTTGAATGATGTTCATGTTCCATACTATAAAGTAATTGATACTTATATGTAAAATGTCCAAGAACAAAATACATTAATCCACATGCAAGTATCTTTGTTGACATAACTGAGTATAGTAAACATATCAACAATATAAGTATAGGCTGAGGTAATACCAATCCATAATTGAAATTAGGTGGTTTATTAATATCCCTATAATCTCTTGCTGTCTTTGCTGTTGCCCATGAAAATGGGAACTTTAATACTGATCCAATTTGTAAAAGTCTAAAAGGAAACATTGCTAATCCTTGAAGAATAATTAAATCTGCATAAAATAATGATAATTCTCTTAAAGAATTAGCTAAAAGGTATGCAATCTTCGTAGTATCTTTAATAAATGACCAATAATTAGACGCTGTACCTGCAATCGTGAAAACAACAAACAAATTAACAAATATAAAGAAGAAATTCTTAGTAATAACTGATAATTCAACATCACTCCTTGAAACAAACCCTTGAAGTGTTGCAAGATAATCATAAAGGTAAGGTATTGAAACATTAAGTACTGTAAACACAATTGGTGGTAAAAGTCCTGTAACAAAAAACATTAATGCTGGTGAACTCTTTAAAAGTCTTCCAAGTGCTGGCCAAACTCTTGCAATTGGTTTATAATTAAGAAATGTTGCAAGATAACTAACTGGTACAATAAATGCTATAGAAAGAAATGCAATAGCAACTGTAATAAGCCATGTCCTACATAATCTTTCAACTCTTCCCATATAAATGTTTTTCCATATTATATCATTTGGTGATGGTGCTAAATATGCAACAAATCTATGTGGTCTAGGATCCAAAACTGCTTGTGCAACCATTTGTGCTGCTGCAACATCATTCATTGTAACAAAACTATTACCTGTACTTCTGTAATGTTTTTGTCTTGCATGTAAGATTTTTTTTTCAATTCGATCAAGTTCTATTGTATAATAGTTAATAGCATCAACTTTTTTACCAAATATTCCTCCAAATCCTGTTCTAATAGTAGGTCTTAGATGTGATGATGGTTCATCAGGTAATCCTATTTCTTCATCAAGAAGAGGTGTATTTTCTTCAGCTTGCAGTTGCGACGCTTGCGTCGCAAACGTGCTCCTCGTCTCTAAAGTAATCGGAGTAGATGTACCTAAACTACCATAAACATAAGGTGATACTGTCACTTGAAACCTTCTAGCTTTACTCAAATAATCTTCCCATGAAACTTCAAGCTTCCTTATTACTTTCTTATGCTTTGAAACAAGTTTATCTAATTCATTCCAATCTCTACAAACTGTTGTAGATTGTACATTACCAATACCTAAACTCTTTATATGTGCACTTAAATTCTCTTCATTTTGTAAATGTTTAGGTATACCTGCAAATCGTATAGTTCTATCAGTTATAGAATTTTGTAATCCAAGGTACCTTTGACGCACTTTTACTACCTTTAATGTCTGTTCTCTTAGCAGGTATGTAGACACTCCTGTAAAGACATAAACAAATATAACATATGTCCATAAATATGTAGTAATTTGTGGTGCTTGTGGTTCGCTACTAAATGTCCATGTATCAGTACTAGTATCATTCTTATGAGGATTATCATAATCATAATCTCCTGTATATGCCAACCTTATAGGACTGATTATAGTAACTCCAAAGAATAAGCAAATAGCTAGAAGTTTTATTGACATTTTAAAGAATCCAAGGAACACATACGCGTCCAATCCACAGTGTTCAAGTATTTGATCTTCACTTATACTTAAAAAAGGTGATATCCAAGAAAACAATGAGTTACCAAGATGCGGTAGACCTACTCTACGTGATAACCTTGCACCATAAAGATCTGCCCATTTACTTCGTAGTATACAAAATGATAAAAATGCTGTAATACCAATTGTTGATGCAAGAATTAGTTGTGTAGTCATAACGCGTTGTTGTTGATTTCTTGGATCAAATGTTGGTGGTAATGCGGGTTCATCGCTTGAAATGAGGCAATACCATGTTTGTAGCCACATATTTACAGTGAACTAAGTGAATAGCAAATACTATCTCAAAAACTGTTCTATAAGATAGCTAAACAACAGCAAAAGAATGCTAAACAATAACACAAGAATAGCCAAACAATAGCTAAAGAATGGCCAAACAACAAAAGTAACAAGAAACCAGTCAACAATAGTAAACAAGTAACAACAATAAACAAGTAACAATACGTACAATTAAAGGGTTCTTATGGCTCTCAAATCCAATTCTAGTAAATTTAAACTCACCACATAAATTAAACCCTTGACCAAATAGATCAATGTTTAATATAAAGAGAAGTCAAGTAATACAGAAAGGTTCTTTACGCGTAATTACCCGGTACAAATTATAAATATCTATAACTTCTTCAAATCTAAATAAAATTGTTTAAAATTTTCACAATTTATCTATATCGCATAGCATAAATTATAACACATTTTTTTGTTTAATTTTATCAATTTTTAAACAAACTATACCTTTCCTTATAGCTTCCCTTTATATATTTGGTGCAGAAAAATATTTCCTATTTAAGTAATACCATTCAAGCCGCTAAATTTATTTATTCAAATTTGATTTCCATGACAACGGATACGCTCTACAAAGTAACGCGTCTTAAAGGAATCTTCTTTCTTTCACTTACCTTATAAGTTTATCATAAACTCTTATTTCAAACGCGTACGCGACTAAAATGGAATCAGAATCTGATTCATTGACACCACCTCCTGAAGATATTCCTGAATCTCTTCCTTTAATGGATCTTCATACAAAGGCTAAGAAACCTAGAAAGAGGGTAGCAAAGGATCCTTCTGATAAGAAGAATGTAAAGGTTCAAAAGAAGGATGGGTCTAAGAGTATAAAGAAGGATGTGCCTAAGAATTCTACGGCTAAGAAGGATGTATCTAAGAAAGATACACCTAAGAAAGACACACCTAAGAAAGATACATCTAAGACTACTGCGCCTAAGAAAGATACATCTAAGACTAAGACTGCTACTCCTAAGAAAGACACTAAGACATTGAATGGTAAAAAAGATACGTCTAAGGTTAAGAAAGATACATCTAAAGCAAAGAAGGATACTCCTTCTAAGGCATCTAAAGGTACACCTACTAAACCTAGACGTAAATATCTTGACCCAATTGTTAAATATCCGGCTGATCCCGATGCTAATACTAATGACCCAAATGCTTATGCTATTGCACTTGTTGTTTCATTCAGAACAGTATTTTCTGAAGCATTTAAAGGAGTACCAGATATTTCACCAGCAGAATTAGAATCACTTGTTGGTTTACCTGTTATGACTATGGATCTTGAAAAAATTATATGCAGATTACTTTCATTTGCAATGAATAGAAAAAAACCAATCGAACCTGGAAGGCTTACAAGGAATTTAGCAGAATTTGTCTCTGCTAATACATACCCTAATGCTATTTATCAAGACTCTGATTTGAATGAATTTTTATTAACAGATGCTCTTGGATTCGTCAATGCTAGTAGTACTAAAAGATGTAAACTTCTTGTTTATTTAGTACAAAGCTCTTTGCAGTCATCTGATGAGATACGTAAGATAATATCACATCATTATCATGGTGCAAAAGTAGGTAAAAGCGGTATGGGAAACGATTTGATATTAGAAGCACAAGGAAAGGATACATATAATAGATTATACTATTATATTCCTGGTTCAAGTCCAGATTCATTATTTTCTGTGTTCAGACAATCAAATAATGTTGAAAAGACTGATAGATGGGTTTCTGTTGCTTCTTCTCCAAGTACTGTAAGAGACCTTATTGATTCTCTTAGATCAACAGATTTAAAGGGTAGTAAAGATCTTTGTAAGAATCTTACAACTCTTTTGCCTGAAATGGATGACCGTGCAGATAGAGCATCTAAATTAGTGTTAAAATTAGAAAGAAAACGATTAGCTGAAGCGAAGGCAGCAGCTTATCAATTTGAAAGGTCTCTTGGTACACGTACACGTGGAAAACGTATTAATTATGCTACATTCAGAGTAGATAGTGATTCTGAAGAGTATGATGAAGAGGATTATGATGATTTAGATCAAATAAGGGAACCAAAGGAGCATGTTTATGATCCAAATAGAAGAACAAGCAGAAGGTTAAGAGGTACAGATCCAGAATTAGAAAGAACAGCAGATCCGGAGGAAATATTAACAACTCAAAATGGTATAAATAAATATTTGGAAGAGTCAGATGTTTCGTCTGTAGAAAGTGAACCTCATTCGTTGAATGTTATTTTGAAGGTACAGGTTAAGGATACCCAAGCAGCCCAACAAGTTAAGGTTCTTGAACCTGAACTTGTTCCAGTTAAAGACACTGTGCAAGTTAAGGATACCCAAGAAGCCCAACAAGTTAAGGAACCTGAACTTGTTCCAGTTAAAGACACTGTGCAACTTAAAGCATCTGAAGATACCAAACAGGAACAAGATAAGGAACCTGAACTTGTTCCGGTTAGAGATGCCGAGGAAGTTAAGGAATCAGAACTTGCTCAACAACCTCAACAAGTAGAGGTTATTCCAACTCCACAGTCTCGAACATTAGCAGATACTACCAACATCACAAGAACAGATTCATCAACACAATCAAGTCCTGTATCTCATAAGAATGGTATTACATCAACAGTTACAGCATTTGATGAAGCTGCATCATTTCTAGACAAAAAACAAGACCACGATTTATGGGTATGAACCCAATATTATTTAAAATTAATCATATAGGAACCTATTTTTGATCTTGAAATCTAATCTCATATGATCCTGCCTTTGTAACATAACGTACCCATTTAACAACACTATAATTACTCTTTTCTATGATTTTCAAATATTTTACAGCTAATCCTGAACATGCAAACATTGATATATCAAACTTCACTATTATTGGAGGTTTTGACCATGGTTTACGATTAACCATACTTGCAAGATTAGCTGAGGCTGTAAATGTTTGATCAGCACTTGTATTGTATTTATTAAATTTCCATACAATAGCATTTTGTGAAGGTTCATATTTGGCTTTACCTCCTGTAACTGTTATTGAATCAACTGATGAAACATTAGGTGGTGTAGGTATAACAATAACAATATTTTGTGCATTCAATTTTATAGGACTTGCTGTACTGCCAGGTGTAAGGTTCTCATAATATGATTTCAAGGAGATATTGTAATCAATCTTATGAGTACCTATATATGATAAAGAAGGAAAGATCTTAAAAGGAACTCTAAGATTCTTTGTTGCACTATAAGACATAAGTTCAAATTCACCATCTGGTGGTATAAAAGAGATTGTTCTATCAGATTCAAAACGACCAAGACGTACACATTGATGAAATTGACAGTTCTGTAATTTTACACCTTTTTCAACAGGTATATCAGAAAGAAATTCATCTTCTTGGTAACCTTTACGTAATTGTAAAAGACTTGAATCATTTAATCCAAATTTACATTCAGGTGTACCTGAAAGTTGTGATTTCATAACAATCTTACCTGCAACACTTGCAGACAAGATATCACCAAAAGCATTGAATATACAATTAAGATCTTCAATAACGTCCATATAAACTTCATTACGACGATATTTTAAGCCTAATGGTCTCCATGATATAGAACTTGTAGCTAATGATGATTGTGATACTGAATCAAATGATGGTGATTTCAAATCTCCTTTACGTGTATCTCGAGTACCTATATTAAGTGGTTTAAGTGTTAACAATGATGCACGTCTTGAAAGTTTAGATAATGATCCTGTCTTTTCAACTTGTACTTCTTGTGCAGGTTCAATAGTAGTAAAATCAAGTACTACATGACTTTGAAGTGATGCAATATCTGTTAATATTGGGTACCCATTATCGATAACTTCTTCTAAAATCTCATACATAACAGCAATATTATATTTAACAGAAGTTGAATTAAATGCACCAAATATTGACGTCATATGTTTAGTCATAGTATATAAAAATTCAAATATAGCTGCTACATCGGAATTAGATCTTGTTATACCAACAATATATAAATCATCATGTGTTATATGACAATATGATGTATTTCCGATAGTTAATACCGGTGAAGGTGCAGGTAATGATGTTGATATTACCCTAATACGGAAAACTTCAGCAACTGAACGTCTTAATCCATCTTTAAATGTTCTAGCAAGTAAAAGTTCTCCTTTTCTATTGTATATTAGAAATGCTGCTAGCATTGTGTTATGGTGAATGGTAGGTCGAACTGGTGCAATATATACTTAAGATCGAATCTCACCATGTCAACAAAATGTAACCGTTATACAAGTATACAAGTATACAAGTATAACGGTTGTCTAATAATTGCTACATGTATTAATCTGTTACATGTATAACGGTTGTCTAATAATTGTTACATGTATTATATCTATTATATATGTGATCAAACTCTAGGATACAAAGTACACCTAGAAATAATGCAACTCTATCAGAAAATTAACATGATCCATACTAAAGTAAATCATTCTTAACAAATTCATCATAAAGTGCCTTACCAAGACGTGCAGGTGATTTCTCAACAATAACACCTGCTGATGTTAATGCCTTTATCTTAGAATCAGCACCTCCTTTACCACCAGAAATAATAGCACCTGCATGTCCCATACGACGTCCAGGTGGTGCTGAAACTCCTGCAATAAATGAACATACTGGTTTAGGTTGAGCTCTTGACAAATTATAATCTTTCAAAAATTCTGCCGCATCTTCTTCAGCTGATCCTCCAATCTCACCAATCATAATAATACCATCTGTTTCTTCATCTTCTAAGAAGATAGATAAAGCATCAATAAAACTAGTTCCAGGAAATGGATCTCCTCCAATACCAATAACAAGTGATTGTCCTAATCCAACTGCTGTAGTTTGAGATACTGCTTCATATGTTAATGTACCTGATCTAGAAACAACTCCAATACGTCCACGCTTATGAATATGTGATGGCATAATACCAATTTTACATTGTTCAGGTGCAATAATACCAGGACAATTAGGTCCAACAAGACGTGTCTTATTTTGGGTCTTCAAAATATTAACAACTCTAAGCATATCATGTTGAGGAATACCTTCTGTAATTGCAACAACTAATGGAATCTCAGCTGCAATAGCTTCTTCAATACTTGCTGCTGCAAGAGGTGGAGGAACAAAAATCGCTGATGCTGTAGCTCCTGTATCTTTAATACCTTCTGCAACTGATGCAAAAATTGGTCTATCCAAATGTGTTTGTCCTGCTTTCTTAGGATTAGTACCTCCTACAACTTGTGTACCATATGCGATAGCTTGTTCGGCATGAAATGTACCTTGTTTACCTGTAAATCCTTGAAATAACACTTTTGTGTCCTTATTGATTAACAAGTTCTTTCGAGTTTGAGAGTATTGACTCAAAACACGCGAAGTGCTCGAAAAGTTTCTATTTCGATCGTTAGTATGTCATATTTTTTCTCAATTGCAACCCCCACCAAGTGGGGGTTATAATTTCAACAAAAAAAATAAAAAAATAGCGCTTCTAAAGTGGGGTACCTAATTGGACCTGAAAATTGCAATCACAGCAACAGCAAAAAAAAGAAAGCAAAAAAAAAGAAGCAAAAAGAATCAAAAATAAAATATAATTCAAGTCAATTCTAAAACAAGGAAAAGGTAAACAACTGAATTATTTCAAACATATAATTGACTAGATTTTGCCACTTTCAAATTGTCAATAATATACAACTATTCTTATCGTTCAAATAACCACTTCCATCCAGCTATTCCTCAAAATCTCTTGATCTTGCACTGAAAAGTACCACTTTTCAAGCACAATTTCAATAACAAGAATCTTTACTTACCTTCTTGAAGATCTAATAACCAAAGAATGCATTTTTTCCACTACAAAATTGATCAATTTCTCTTTAAGCCGAGGGTCTAGATATTTACTATGATTGATTCAAAGAGCTTTTTGTATCAGCTTCTTTTACAACTATATAAAATATACAGAATAAACAATTATAAAACAGTATAAACAACTGATTTTTCACAACAGAAAGAATTGCTTTCTTTGAAAGGTTTTTTTTTCTTGTAAAATGTGTGTCAAGAAGAGAAGATCCAAGAGGGGGAAGAAAAATTAAGCCTGTGAGGGGGGTACCTTTTTATACTAGGGTAAGGGGTATAAAGGTCGCATCAAGCTCGGGATAGTGCTTACCCTCTTATATTCATCAAAAGATCATTTCTTTATTCGAAAAAATGCAATGTAAAGAAATAGAAATATAATTGGTTAAATATTCTAATTCTTAAGTCCAGCTATTTCCTTTTCTAGTTGACTGAATCTTTCAAGGTATTGTTCTTCTTTCTCTTGAATTAGACCCTTCAATGATTCGATAATACCTTCTAGTTCAGAATTGCGACTATGAGCCGCTTTAAGACCACTATGAAGTTCTTGAATTTGTTTAGCAATACCACCTACTTTACTAGATACACCATTTGATAGTTTCTCAGATTCAGTAGATGTTTCTTCTTTAGCTGGCTCAACAGGTTCAACTTGTTTCTCTGGGGTTTCTTCTTTTGTAACTGGTGCTTCCTCCTTCTTAAAAACTTCAACAGGATCTTCAACCTTTTCTGGTTCATCATCCCAAGAACTTGCTTCTCCAGTCTCTACTGCTTTCTTAATACCAGGATCTTCAACCTTTGATGCCTTGCTTAACATCTTATCAACAGAATCAGTCTTAAATGCATCATCAATACGCTTATTAACAGCAAAAGCAGGAACATCTTCAGAAACTTTAGATTCAGAAGTAGATGTTGTCTTAATAGGTTCTGGAGCACTCTCTTTAGCAGAGCTTGCTTCGCTTGCTCCGCTAGCTCCACTAACTGGAGTAGCTGAACTAACTGCAACACTTGCAGTAGGCTTGTTTCCATCAAACACATCAGACATAGAAATCATTTTAGGATTAGAATTCTTACCAGAAAACCATTCCTCTGCTGTAAGAGCTGCCTCTCCTGCTTCTGCATCAGGATAAATATCATCTTGGAAAGTATCTGCACGTCTAGGAACAATAAATGATATAGGCTCAATCATAGAATCATTAACTGTCTTATATGCACGTACAACTTCATTATCATGTACATTAACTGCTCTCTTAGGAAGAATAGCAATACCTCTT
The DNA here is from genome assembly GCA_030566855.1 of Tortispora sangerardonensis. Classification (NCBI taxonomy): domain Eukaryota; kingdom Fungi; phylum Ascomycota; class Trigonopsidomycetes; order Trigonopsidales; family Trigonopsidaceae; genus Tortispora; species Tortispora sangerardonensis. The sequence continues at coordinate 172,204 of JAKUBJ010000004.1, read as the reverse complement.
TGAGGATCAGTAGATTTATACTCTGAAAGACCATATAGAGTATCAGTAGATGCTTCAAATTCATAGTATCGAATATTACCATCACCCTTCCCAGCTAAATACAAACAATGTGTACCTGAATCATAGAATGGCATACAAATACCTGCAGATGAATCTAATTGTGTAAATCCATTAATTGGTCCAGCTTCTATATTTGTTGAATCCCATATAGCTAATTGACGATCGCTCATACGACTAAATCCTGTGGTTGCAATACGATTATGTTGACCCATCCAAACAAGACGACTATTCTTTCCTCCAGAATGTCCAGGTCCTTCCAATACAACTTTTCCTAAACGAGGATCCCAAATTCTAATCTTTTTATCTCGAGATGTAGTTGCAAGTAATGAACCATCGAAATTAAAATCAAACCCAGTCACTAAATCCTTATGATTCAATGTTAATTTAGATTGTCCTGATTCTATATCCCACAATTGAACAGTATAATCAGCAGATGATGATGCTAATACATTAGATGCAACTGGATGGAAAAGTACATGCCCAACTTTACGTTTATGACCTGTCAATATAGAAGTTGGTTGAACATCTTGAATCTTATCCTGCTCTACATTAATAGAGAATCCTTCTGGAACTCTCCAAATTGCAATCTTTCCATCATCTGCAGCTGATGCAAGTACATCGTCATCAAATGGATTCCAATCAGTGTCTAAAACAGTAGATGTATGACCTCGAAAGAGAGGAATACGGCCAGGGGCTTTACCTCTTTCATTTAGTGGGATAACAGCAAAAGCACCACCACCAGAAGATTCCCAATTAACTGACAAGTATTTAGAATTAACTTTAATCAAATTAGAATCCCATGCATTCTTACTGATATGCAAATTGTCATAACAGAGCTCTTTCTTAGTTGATTGACCATAAACATGGCGGTACTTTGAAGCTCGCACAAATCGTCCACTATAACTATTGTTAGAACACAGTTTAAGTATAACAGTAAAATACTAAGTACATACCTCATTTTTCTTTTCGTTTTAGCAATTCTATATACACTCGATATAAGAATAACAATGTAAGAGGAAGGAAACGGAGAAGGTTGACTGGTGATAGAGAATGCCGGGAGTTCAAGACAATGATGTAGTTAGTAACTAAAAATAGAAGACCCTAATCCATGTTGAAAAAAAAGTACTATATAAACGACTTGAAATCCACTTTTTTCTCTTTTTCTTTATCAAGGCTTGAAGTCGATATCGAACGTACATGGCTCTTGCCTTTTACCAGAGCCATCCGGGTATTGCTTCTAAATAGAGCCATTATATTTAATTTTTGGATTTCTTTAACTCGAGTCGCACGGTTAACGCAACTGTGAGAGACGCAAAAAAATATTAGAACGAAATTTCGTTGCCCCAATTTTATGAAATAACAAAGACAAATTTAACTGGCAAATATTGTAAAGAAGTTTAATACACCACCAATCAGTTCGTATTTATTTACCAACCCACATATAATATGAAAATATCGAAAAGAAAGCATTCCAAGCTTCTAAGATCGAAAAAGGCCAATAACGAGAAACTGTTAGCTAAATTGCAAAAGGAAGAAAGTATTGAACTTGTCAGATCTGTTAATAGTGTTGTGAGTAAAAGAAAGAAAGCTAAGGAAGAGAAAGAAACACAAGCAAAAGAAACTGATTTATCGATTGATATATTGAACGCATTAACATTTGAAGAATCGAAGAAATGATTGATTTCAAGTTAGATATTGCAGGAACAGAAGTGAGTCTGTATAAGAAAGACAATAACACTAATTGGAACAGAGTTCGAGTGATATTTCTATTACATGGAAGAACAAGATCAGCAGAGTATATGAAAGAAAATTTTGCTAGAAAAATCATTGAAAATGTCCAATATACAAACAGTGATTTGATAGTTGTATGTTTCGATAGTCCATATCATGGAACAAGAAAGACTGATCTTTTAAAGGAAGAAGATTGGAAAAAAGGTAATAAAAGACATGCATACCATATGATATGTTGTGTTGAAGAAACAAGTAGACAAGTATCGATGTTCATTGAATATATTAAGCTTGAGTTATTGAAAATGTATGATTCTGAAGAATTAGAGGTACATAATTATCTCATAGGAATATCTTTAGGAGGACATACATGTTATCATATAATGAGTAATGATAAAAGAATTGAAGGAGCATATATTGTCATAGGATCACCATTAATGGGTGAATTATTAGAGCAAAGAATAGTTGACGAAGTTGATGATTTGAACAAGAGAGGAGAGTGGTTTCCAAAACAAGAAAGAGCATATATAAAGAAGAAATGTGATGATGCTAATCGACATATAGTAGTTCAGAACAGGTTTATAAGTATATTTCATGGTGATTCTGATAAGTTAGTTCCTTTCAAATATACAGAGAAATGGTATAATAGTTTAACAATTCAGCAAAGGGAGAATATATCGATTGATATATTTAAAGATACTGGTCATAATTTCACAGAAGAAATGAAGGAGAGACTTTGTAAATACCTTAAACAGATATAAAGATCGTTAATTCATAATTCATAATTCGTAAAGTCGTTAAAATTGTAGATCAAAAGAACAGATCAAAAGGGTAAAAAGATGTGATAAAAAGAGTAAAAGATGAGATCACAAGAGTAATTGACTGAATAAGCAATTACACTCAAAGATCAAAAATCATAGATCATTGATCTTTAATTTACTCTTGACGTGCCCTTTTACTATCAGAATTAACTTCATCAGAACTACGTTTCTTATTATCTTGAACTCCTAATCCTCCTTGCCTCTCCTTTATCCATTCCTTAATATCTTCTATACTCTCTGTAGTTTCAATATAACTAGATAACTCACTTAAAGCAATCAAATAACCTTGCCGTATTTGATCTTCTTGTGAGGATTCAGCTTCTACTTCAGCTTCTGTCTCTTTCTCTGTCACAACATTATTAGCTATCTTATAAAGATCAGTCACTGCTCTTGCTGCTGCTTTAAACGCCGTTATTATCTCTTCCTTTGAAGATGAATTTCTTCCATTTGGGAGCTGTTGAGATAGCGATGTCAAATCCATTTATATACAATAAGAAATTGGGGGGTGATCTGGTATTTTGCCTCTTTATATAGTTTTTATTGTGGACCAGGTCAAAATCATAGCAAAATCCGATGTTAGTAGTATTTTTTTTCTTCGTTAGTATATAAGGCAAATCTTTCTTAGGGCTGGTTACCCGGAAGTTTTTCTTTATTCCTAAATCGCGCTTTCCTATCAATACAAAATAACGTACATTTTCACCTTTTCTTTTTCTTTTATTTTGCCTTCACAATTTACTTGTTTTTTGTTATTGAAAGACTTGTCATTTTTGTGAATTGTACGGCTAAATTAGTTCTTAGATAAACATTTTCCTGTTGGAAAATAAACGACTTCGATATTGACTTAGTTTACGCGCCATTACGCGCTCGTTTTTCCGTGAATTGACAAAATGGTAGATACTGTTGTAAGTACTGCTACTGGTACTCCTTATGATTCACGTGCAAGTACTCCTGCTGCTGCAGTGCAAGTAGCTAATCTTGCAGAGAGTCAACAAAAACTCAATGAGAAGAAAGTTGAAGATACTGTTAGACGTTTAAGATACTTAATTGGCCTTACTGATCTTTTCCGTCATTTTATGAATGCAAAAGCCGAGAAAGATCCTAGTTTTAAATTACTTCTTGATAAGATTGATGCAGAGCAAGATAATAAAGAGTCTCGTGAATCTGGCGATAAACGTCATAGAAAAACAGAGAAAGAAGAGGATGCTGAATTACTAGAAGAAGAAGAAGATGAATCACAATTGACTGTATTTACTGAATCTCCTTCTTATATTAATGGAACTATGCGTGATTACCAAGTTCAAGGTCTTAATTGGCTTGTGTCTTTACATGAAAATGGTATTTCTGGTATTCTCGCTGATGAAATGGGTCTTGGAAAGACATTACAAACAATTTCATTTTTAGGTTATTTGCGTTATGTATGCGACATTCCAGGTCCACACATTGTTGTTGTTCCTAAATCTACATTAGACAATTGGGCAAGAGAGTTTGCCAGATGGACACCAATGGTACATATTCTTGTTCTTCAAGGTAATAAAGAAGAACGTCAAGCTTTAATTCGCGATAGACTTCTTACAGGAGATTTTGATGTTTGTATTACGTCATATGAGATGATTTTACGTGAAAAGGCTCATTTGAGAAAGTTTGCATGGGAGTATATCGTAATTGATGAAGCTCATAGAATTAAGAATGAAGATTCTATGCTTTCTCAAGTAACTCGTTTGTTTAATACTAGACAACGTCTTTTGATTACTGGTACACCATTACAGAACAATTTACATGAACTTTGGGCACTTCTTAATTTCATTCTTCCTGATGTATTTAGTGATTCAGAAGATTTTGATAATTGGTTCTCTTCACAAGAAAATGATGATCAAGATAGTATAGTTCAACAATTACGTCGTGTACTTGAACCATTTTTACTAAGACGTGTAAAAGCTGATGTTGAAAAGAGTCTTCTTCCTAAAAAGGAAATAAATATCTATGTTGGAATGTCTGAAATGCAAGTCAAATGGTATCAAAGAATTCTTGAAAAAGATATTGATGCTGTGAATGGAGCTGCAGGAAAGCGTGAATCTAAGACTCGTTTATTGAATATTGTTATGCAACTTCGAAAATGTTGTAATCATCCTTACTTGTTCGATGGCGCTGAACCTGGTCCTCCTTTCACGACAGATGAACATTTGGTAGACAATGCAGGTAAAATGCTTATTCTTGATAAACTTTTAAAGAGATTAAGAGAAAAAGGATCAAGAGTACTTATATTTTCACAGATGAGTCGTTTATTAGATATTCTTGAAGATTATTGTATCTTTAGAGAATATGCATACTGCAGAATCGATGGATCTACTGCACATGAAGAGCGTATTGCAGCCATTGACGAATATAATAAACCAGGATCTGAGAAGTTCGTGTTTTTGCTTACTACACGTGCAGGAGGTCTTGGTATTAATTTAACAACAGCTGATACAGTTGTTATTTATGATTCTGATTGGAACCCTCAAGCAGATTTACAAGCTATGGATCGTGCACATCGTATTGGACAAACAAAGCAAGTATATGTTTATAGATTTGTTACAGAGAATGCAATTGAAGAAAAAGTGTTAGAAAGAGCAGCACAAAAGCTTCGTCTTGATCAATTAGTTATTCAACAAGGTAAAGCACAAAGTCAAACAAATAAGGCTACATCTAAGGATGATTTGTTAGGAATGATTCAACATGGTGCACAAGCAGTATTTGAATCAAAGAATAGTACAATGGCTACTGATGATATTGATAGTATTCTTGCTAAAGGAGAAGAAAGAACAGCAGAATTGAATGCGAAATACGCTGAATTAGGAATTGATGATATACAAAGATTTTCAAGCGATTCTGCGTATCAATGGAACGGTGAAGATTTCAAAAAGAAAGCAACGCAAAAGACCAATTTTAATTGGATTAATCCTGCCAAACGTGAACGTAAAGAACAAACATATTCAATTGATGGTTATTATAAGGAAGTTATGGCATCTGGACAACGTGGACCATCAACTCATAAACCTAGAGGACCTAAACAATTACACCTTCAAGATCATCAATTTTATCCTGCTAAACTTGGACAATTACAGAATAAGGAACTTGCTGCTTTTAGGAAACAACAAGGGTATAAAGCTCCATTACCTGAAGGACCTGAAAGTACACTTAAGGAACGTAAAGCTGAGCAAGAAGCAGAACAAAAAGAGATTGATGACTCAGAACCATTAACTGAACGTGAAGAAACAGAAAAGACACGTCTTGCTGAGAAAGGGTATGGACATTGGAGTAGAAGAGAGTTTCAACATCTTATTCAAATGATGGCAAAATATGGACGTGAAAATTATAGTGATATTGCTAGTGAGTTTGAGTCTAAAACAGAAGAAGAAATTAAAGAGTATGCAGCTGTATTGTGGAAGAGGTATAAGGAGATTGATGGATATGAAAGGTACCTTGCCCAGATTGAAGCTGGTGAAGAGAAGATGCGTAAGATGAGTCAACAGCAAGAGCTTCTTAAGAAAAAGATTGAACAATATCGTGCACCTCTTCAACAAATGCGTATTTACTACCCTCTTGGAAATTCTAGACGTGCATATACTGAAGAAGAAGATAGGTTTTTGTTAGTTGAATTGAATAAGTATGGACTTGATGCACCTAATTTATATGAAAGGATTCGTCAAGATATTAGGATGAGTCCATTATTTAGATTTGATTGGTTTATTTTGTCAAGAACGTCTATGGAGATTTCTAGAAGGTGTACTACATTACTTTCATTAGTTGTTAAAGAGAGTGAAGGTGGAGTTAGTAAACGTGGAGGAGAAGAAGATGAAGAAGAATCTAGCGATGAAGGAAGTGTTTCTACGCCAGTTCCTGCTAAGAAACGTAAGACAGCTAATGGTGGTCGAAAGAAGTAAATGTATGATACAAAAAAATACACTTAGTGGTCGAAATAAAAATGATATTGAAACAGTTTAGTGGTGATTGCCGTTCTGGTGATCTTCAGGGTGACCATTTGCAGGAGTACTTAATAAAATTCTTCTTATTAAGTCCTGAACGTCACGTCGTAATTGATGCATAGGATAAGCACCATAAAGCACTCTTGGATCAAGATTTTTAGGTATAGAATTTGCCATTTCTGGGTCAGATTGAAGAGTTTGTTTGTAAGCTTCTAAATTCTTTAAGAAATCAATAGGATTTGTATCGGTATTCTTTGAATTAGAAGAACGAACATTTGGAAGAGGATTGACATCAACAGAACCAGCAAGTGTACCAGCATACTTATTTACCCAAGCTTGAGAAGACATAGGACTTCTATGTAGTTCATCTAATAGTGATAAAGGAGGTATATTTGCAGTATAACCTTGAGTTAAAGGAAAAGCTATACTTCTATCGATAGGTAGTTTATCAGTAACAGATATAGCTGAGATATATTTAGAATTCTCTTCTACACGATCCAAAACTTCCGCTATAACATCAGCAGGAGTATCTGAAGGCAAACTACGTAGAAAATCAGATTGAGCATCACACAAAGCTTGTACTAGAATAGTAAAACTATCATCAGGATAAAGTGTTTCCCTGTTCCAATGTATAGACATATCTCTTAACAAAGGATTGATATTAGTACTACTTGATACAGAAGGAGGTAAGATATTAGGGTCAGCATCAGTAAGAGTACGCATTAATTCTGGTACTTCATCACCTAAAGCACCCATTGAAGCAGTATCAATAAGAAGGTCTAAAGTAGAATCAATATCATCTTTCAAGCTTTGAAATAGTAACCTAAGACGTTTTTCATGGAGTAACAAAATAGAATTTTGTTTATATACTTTTTGAAATTCGTACTTGATTTTACGATACTTCTTTGCATAGCTTTTATGAGGATGATACTCTCTATGCTTTTTAGGTGATTTTTTCTTTGAAATATCATGATCATCATCATCAGAATTTTGATCAATAGAATCGGTTAATTTTGAAGATTTTGAAGAACTAGATTTTGAATTAACTTTACGTCTTTTTGGTTTCGGCTCAGGAAACTCATTATTTTCGTCAGTTTTACGTGATTTTGATTTCTTCTGTTTGTTTAAAGAATTTTCAACATTTATTTCTGGTTCGATATGCTCATTTGAACCAATAGAAATTGTATCATCTGATTCTGACATTTTAATATATAAGTTAATAAGATGATGTGTAAAGGTAGATGTGAATGGTTGTGGATGGTGAATGGTGAATGGTGTGTGAATGGTGATGTAGTCATGCACTTGCATTACCTAACAACTGATACCAGGTTTTATCCTATGTATATATTATTTGTTTACTTTTACCTATTTTAGGAATCATATCAATGATAAATCGTTGATATTAATGTACTAAAAGAACCAGCAAAAACTGAAAAGAATAAATGCTGCTGATGTCAACAATGGATAGATCGCAGGATGATGAATTGACCATTGAAGTAACATCAACTTAGAATTAGAACTACTAGCAACTGTAGCTACTACTTTACGTCCCTTAGATAATCCAGATGATGATAATGGTGCAACTAATTGAGGATCTGCTGCTAATTGTACATTCTTATTAGAATGTTTACCTTTAACCTTGTCTTGCTTAGTTTGTTTACTTTCAGATGTATCAGGGAATCTAGGCGTACATGCAACTAAAGCTCCTTTAACAACATTGGTTTGACATAACTCATTCCAATACTTACAGTCAATTTGCTTTGTGGTTACTACAGATACACCACCCTTGACATCTTGAAGTACTGGGAAACTATACTTATCGAAAGCACCAGCAATATCAATTGAACCAGCAATTACTTCAAGTGAAGAAAATGCACCAAGATTAGTTAATGCTGTATTGTCAGAAACATGTAGTACACCTTCTAATCTTACAAGAGATGAGAAATCAAGACTTAAAAGTTTTGGGTTACCAAGTACAGTCAATGAACCACCAATTGTGGAAAGGTTATCAAAGTTTAATTCTGTGAATGTGTTAGCTACAAATGCTGCTGATCCTTTAATTACATGGAGTCTTGGTGCTTTGATACTTGCAACATTGCGTAATGTCATGTTACCTGCCCATACAAGATTAGGGAAATCTAAAAGCATATCTTTGGCATTAGAAGAAATGTCCATTCCTTCATTTATATAAGATACATCAAGATGGAGTTCTTGTAAGTATCTATTATTGTTTACAAAAAATACATCAATTTGTTGCAATGGGAAACCTGTAAAACTTTGAAGTGCTGTATCAGAGATAATCAATTCATGACATTTATGAATACCATGATCTAAATAAAGGTTTGACAATGAAGGTAAAGAAACCCAGTCAATCTTAAACACTCTATCTAATGCAGGAAGACGCATAGTGGCTAAATTAGTAAGTCCACGAAGTTTAAATGATCCTCCAATTGAATGTAATGATGGTGCTGTAATTGTATTGATAAGACTATTCTCTTCAACAATAATATCACCTTCAATTACTTCAATACTACCAAAATCAATAATTGAAACAGATGGTCCAAACACTACAGTACCAGCAAGTTTAGAGCAAGAACTAAGTACATCAAAGTCTTGTTGACTATTAACTACATTGATTGCATCAGCACAGCTTAAACTTGCTGCTGTATGTGCCATTGAGGCAATAACTGTTAGAAAAAGTGTTCTATTTAACATGTTTATAGGAAACAAGGGAAGTTAAACAAGAAGAAGGAAAGAGGAAGAGAAATTCTGCTTTATAGTGATAGTGCATATATTGCATGTGTGATTGCAACTTGTGCAAACTTGTGCAAACTTGTGAATGCTCTATAGAGTTTAGGTGTAAGTGTCCGCCAAATCAATTAAAGTTTTAATGACAGGCAGTAATGATCTAAAAATAACCCTCATCGAATTTTAAACTTATCAGGCGATATAGATATTGAGTAGAATCGCAATGAAATTAAGGTGAAATTTGACAAAAATTTGTTGAAGTGTAGTACGAGATGATTAGAATATTTTGTGAAAGTCTTTTATCAAATGAATACGTATTCATGAAGGAAATTATTATTATATTTTGTCGGAGAAAACTTTATTTTGAAAATAAGGTTTGGCAATTTATACGAGATTAAACTTAAAGATTTTCTATCAAACTGCGATCTGCAATCACATACTGATATGACTTAATCATTAACAACTATTTTAGTGGCTAATTTACATGATAAAACAATAACCAAAATAGCTGTAACAAATATAAGAAACTATGTTAAAATAACAAGAAAAAGGGTGTTTGTAGAAAAGTAAAAGGATGATTTGAAATGAGTTTGATTTGTTAGAAGTGCAATATGGTTTTAAATTTGAAACTAAAATATAACTTTATTTTGCTTTACAATTTCAAGATCCTGTATCATACATGCCTTACTTTACTTACAAAGCAACACACATAAACATCTATTCAAAAATACTTCCAATACGACACATATTAAGTATGGTTTAATAGTTAGAGTTATGAAATAAGGAAAGGAAGACAATTAGACGAGGTAGCTCTGTTTACTTATTGCCTATTCAGGTTAAACTAGTTTTTGAAATTAAATATACAGGGTAAAAAAAATCTTCACATTTGCCTATTAGAGCCTTAAATTGTATGAAAATGTATGAGGAAATAAAGTTTTTGGTTAATATTAACTTTAATTGGCGGGGGTTCTAAAAGGAGATATAGGCGACCCGAACAAAAAATTTGTTTTATAATGGTATCTCTTTTCCATTAACTTCCGCCTTTTCTTTCTCTTTTTTACTTCTTCACAGTTTGTTTTATTGTTTTTATTTTCAGCATAAAAAGCAGTGAAAAATATCGAAGAATTCGCATCGATTATTAGAAAAATCGAGACAAAAACATTGAAAAAAAACACATCCATTTTCAACCTGCATACAATGAAATTCTCTTCTACTTTCTTACTTTCAGCTGTCGCTTTGGCTCAGTCAAACGTTTGCAGAAATAGCAGTATTACTGTTAACACTCAAGCAGATCTTGATGCTTTGTCTGGTTGTTCTTCTTTATCTGGTGATCTTGTATTTGGTACAAGTTTCACTTCTGCTGTTCTTAACGGTGTCGAAAAGATTGAAGGTGACTTCGTTGTTGAAGGAGCTACTAATTTGACTACACTTTCTGCACCATCTCTTGAAACAATTGGTGGTACATTCCAAATGTCTCAACTTACTGTTTTAAACAATCTTGCATTCCCTGAACTTTCCGAGGTCGGAAGTATTAACTGGGTTACTCTTCCTGGCTTGACTGCTTTAGATTTTGGTTCTGGTGTAGATAAATGTGATCAAGTTGTTATTTCAGATACTTCATTGAGATCTCTTGATGGTATTTCTCTTGTAAATGTATCTGTTTTGAATATTAACAATAATCGTCAATTAACTGAACTTACCGTTCAAGCATCTCAAATCTCTGGTCTTTGCGATGTTTCTTTTAACGGTAAGAATGTCGAGGCTTCTTTCCCAAATCTTCAATGGGCACTTAACCTTACTTTCCGTGATGTTGCTAATATTTCACTTCCTTCTTTACAAAAGGTTAATCAATCTATGGGTTTCATTAACAACACTTTCACTAGTTTATTCGCTAGAAATCTTACTACTGTCGGTGGTTCTTTCGCTGTTGTTGATAACGATGAACTCGTCTCTCTTTCTTTCCCTAAACTTAAGACTGTTGGTGGTGGTTTCCAAATTGCTAACAATACTGAACTTACTAATTTATCTTCTTTCCCTCAACTCGAGACTATTGGCGGTGCTGTAGATCTTACTGGATCATTCGAAAATGCTTCTTTCCCCAGTCTTGATCGTGTCTCTGGTGGTGTTAACATTGATACTGATGAGGATTTTGACTGTTCTGAATGGACTGATCTTAAGAATGATGGAGATATTGAAGGTGACAGCTTTGCATGCAGTGCCAAATCTTCTTCTACTTCTGAAGCTCTTATTCCTAATGCTACAGGTGGTTCTTCTCCTTCTTCTACTTCCGAATCTTCTTCTTCTACCAGGGCTGCTTCTGCTGGAAACAGCGTTTACTATACTCCTGGATCAGTTGAACTTGGTTTGGTTTTGGCTTCTCTTCTTTTCGTCTTCCAAATGCTTTTTTAAGCTCAAAGGTAGCTTAAACTGTGTACTTACATGGTTAATTTTGGTTACCTTTAGGTTCGAGTACCTGTAAAGATCTTAAGGGTCCTACTGGTTGTAGATTTTATAGTAATAATATTAATGTATTGAATACAACTTATCGTATAACCCATCAAACACCATACAATCCATTCTCTAAAGCATAATCAACAATCTCTTTACATGTAAGTCTCTCTGCTATATCCCTTCTTTTGGCTGTCAATGCCTCTCTTAATTCAGTACTAGATATTGGTTTACCTGAAGGACCAACTGGAAGCTCAGGTAGTAGCCTTATCCGCTTTACCTGATCACTACTAAGAATTCTTGAATCAACCCATGAATCAAGCTGATCTTTCATACTACTTTCATTAGCAGTACGACCAATTGTTATAATACCACTATTCCCAGATAATAATGGTGCAAGTGCATCTGATACAGGTGTATTATAATACTTTTGATCAACTATACGTTCCAAAGTATCCCAACCAACAATATACTGTTGATCTACTATATTCATATGTTTCAATGCCAGCACTTTATCTATGAATCTAGGAGCATCAGAAATACCAACTGCAACAGGTCTTTTTAAAGTTTTACTTATATATTGTGCACCTAATTGCATCATAGCTAATCTATCTTCGAATTGAGCTGGTGAATTTTGTTTGTCAGCATTCCTTACAGACAATAATAGAAGTACAGCAGAATCAGGATTTGAAGCATTTATACATCCAAAATGTGCAAAATGAGGTGGATTAAAACTAGAATCAAGAATATAGAGTTTTTTAAGGTTTTCAATATTATAATTTTGCGTACTGAAAACTATCGAAATTGGCAATTTCGACGATTTAAAAGCATTTATTGCCTCGATATATTTTTTCTTTATTTCGACAGACATAAAATTTCTTCAACAAAACACTGAAAAACCTTAAAAAATGAAAATTTGTACACACAGGTAAGTCAAATATATAAAAGACAAGAAAATATCAATAAAAAACTGTGAATCGACAGAATTGAGAAATAAGTGTTGCAGAATTCTAACGAAAACTTTTTTTTTAGTGGCGCTTTCCACGCTGATGAATGTTTAGCTGTTTGGATGCTTAGAATTTTACCAAAATTCAAATCTGCTGATATTATAAGATCACGTAATCCTGAAGATTGGGAATCTGCTGATATCGTTGTTGATGTAAGTGGTGTTTATGATGGTGAGAAGAAATTTGATCATCATCAACGTGGGTTCACTGAAGTTTTATCACCATTCGATACAAAATTAAGCTCTGCAGGACTTATTTATAAACATTTTGGTAAACAAGTATTATCTCAATTGATTGAAAATCATGGTGGTTCATCTCTTGATAATGATGATATGAATACTCTTTATAATAGAGTTTATTCTCATTTTGTTCAACCATTAGATGCTAATGACAATGGAATCAATATATATCCTTCTGATATAAAACCAACAATGTCTAGTCATTCAATTACGTTACCTGGAATTGTAAGTTCTTTAAATCCTGCATGGAATCAAGACCAATCAACAGCTGCTCAAGATAAAGCATTCCTTAAAGCTTCTGAGATTATGGGTCAAGCATTTGAGAATATGGCTATTTATAATGCTTTAGCATGGATGCCTGCACGTACATTTGTTAAGAATGCTCTTTTAAAGGCACAAGAATCAACTGCTATATCAAGTAAGATCCTTGAACTTGATACTGCAGTACCATGGAAAGAGCATCTTTTTGATCTTGAAATGGAATTAGAGATTAAAGTTAAACCTATTTATGTAGTTTATCCTGACAGTGGTGGGTCATGGAGAGTACAAGCTGTACCTGTTGGACCTGATTCATTCGAGAGTCGTCTTGCCCTTCCTGAACCATGGAGAGGTGTACGTGATGAAGATCTTTCAACACTTACAGGTATTCCTGGATGTGTATTTGTTCATGCTAGTGGATTTATTGGAGGAGCTAAGACTCGTGAAGGAGCATTAAAATTAGCTAAAGATGGTCTCGATTTTGAGAAATAAGTGACAGTAATATACACTGTTGGTTACATCTCATGGTCTTACGTGATACTTACGTCGAAGTAAGCTTACATTGTAGGCTTACATCACCTCAATTATTTATACTTGCATTTGTAATCAATATATCATTAAACACCTACTTTCTAACCACAATATTGTCTAATTCAATACGTTCAGCAGCTTCTTTCTCAGTTTGAAGAATAGTAGCTCTCATATAGGGAATATCAGTAGCATCAGTTGTACGTTCAGCTACAGGTAAAAGCTTTTGTGAAATACCACATTGATGAGCTCTTGTCAATCGAAATTGACGTGCATATTGTTCACTCTTTGGAAGACGATTGATTGCAAGTTGCATTTCTGGTGTTTCTTCACGAATAATGTCATTGAATCTTAAACCAAGGTTACGGTATCCACTTAATTGAACAAATAACTTAGAAACAGGCTTCATAACTGCTGACAAAGCAGGTGAACTGCGAATAAATCTTGCAATCTTTACAGTTTGTGTAAGTGTAGCCATTTTGTATCTACAATTTTGTATTGAAGAAAGAAAGAATGGTGTGGTTTCCGGTAAGAAATATTCAAATTATCGTAGTTATTGTTATTGGTTGAAAAATATTTACCGGGTAAATGGACATTCAGTTACTTGAAATTGTTGCCATGGAATCGTTTATTTACTTACTTCCTTTTTCGATTTATTAGAATTCGTAAACTGCCTACAAAGCTTTTTATTTAACTTCCAATTTACATATATAAACTCTTTCTTCTTATCTTCATTCTAAAGTCTATGTCTCCTGTTTTTAGACGCAACTTAGCTAGAATGTTAAGACAAGTACGCAGTAACCCTTGTCTCCGAAGAGCTGTACATTCTTCTGCGATCGCTCCTAAACCATCAACTTTATTGACTCAAAAGAATCTTGGACAATATGAATCTTTATCTGTTGCAGGATTAAGAGATGCTTGTAGAAATCGTGGATTGAAAGTATCAGGTAGAAAGAATGAACTTATTACACGTCTCTCTACAGCTGACCTTTCACCTGCTTTTCATACTGTTTCTAAAGTTGAATCAAAGAGACCTGTTATAAGGCAAATCAAGATTGATGAAACAGCTTCTTTCTCTACAGCTACAAAATCGAAATCTATTCGTAAATTGAAATCAACACCAGCATTGAAATCAACAGTCAAATCAAAGAAACTTTCACAAACTTCTGTTAAGGAGGCTAAGAATGATAAATCAACAATTGATTATTTTTCAATGCCACAACCTAAGGATTCTAAAAATAAGAAATTTGATCAAAGAAGTATCCCAATTGAATTACAACAAAAGTCTGTTTCTAATGCAAGTTCTGGTATTGACGCAAATACATCTTCTGCTGTATTAGAAGTACATCATGTTGCTGGTGCTGCTGGTGCTGAAACTTCATCTCCTCAAAGAGTTGCTAAATCTGATCCTATAGAGGATTCTACAGGTTCAAATTCTTCTGAATTCAGTCAACGTGATCGAACTTTATTAGGTGCAATTGGTGCATCTATAGCTGCTTGGTGGCTTTTACCTTCAGTTTTTAAGTCAAAGAAGGAGGATAAGTAGATATCATTTGTTTTAATATAATTTATAAGTACATCATTCGTTTTTTATTGCTTCTCTAGTAGCTGCTTTTAAACATTCCTTTTCGTATCCTGTAACATGAATATACTCAATTCCTGCATTTTGTAACTTCTCTTGACCTACATTCTTCGCAACAAAAGTAGATGGTTCAATAACACCTACATAAACTTTCTTAATATTACCACTTTCAATGATTCTATCAGTACATGGTTTATTACCACTTAATCTTTCAGAACAAGGTTCCATTGTAGTATAAATTGAGCTACCAGGGGGTACTGATCTTCCTGATTCTGCAAGCTTCTGTAATGCGCTTTCTTCAGCATGAGTATTACCAGGACATTCTCTGGAAAAACCTGTAGATATTAACTCTCCATTAAAAACAATTACAGCACCTACGCAAAATGCAGTAGGTAATGGGATTGATTTATTTGCTTCTTGTAAAGCTAATTCCATCCATTTGTTATGTTCATCCATTTGTATGTAGTGGTGAAGTCTAACTGATCGCTAAGTGATCATCTACACATCTACATGATCTACATCTACGTGATCTACATGATTTATACACTTCTTTACATATCATAAACCTATTGATCAATTGATAGCGTCCTTGTATGAGATTTCAACTCAGTAGGTTTATCATTCTCATCAACAGTCTTAGGTATAACATAAACAGGTTCATACTCATCACTTGGTATAGAACTCATACTTTGTGTAATTTTTGACATATCATAACCTTCATTTTCATTCATTGAAAGCTCTTGTAAACGTAATTGATTTATATCATCTGTTTCAGAACTTACAGGCCTTGAAAGTGGTGCTCTTCTTTTAGGTGATAATGTAATATCAAGTAATGGTCCATTAGGAGGTTCAGGAGTCTCCTTTGATGAAAGTTCCTTATAATACGCTTCAGTTCGTTCCTTTCTAGTTAAATCAACTGACTCATATTTCTTTGTTTTGGTACCTGTAGGTGTTCTTTTCAATCCACTAAATATCTTCTCTCTATGATCCAAGAGATCCATAATAAATTTGGGTCCATGTTTATCACTTAATCTCAATATAATATCAGTTCTAGGACGCATAAGAATAGGTGAAAGCATTTGACATAATGCTAATTTATATTCTTCATCAGCATTAGTTAATTCTATTAACCTACTGAAATGTGTCATAAGAGCATTCAATGTAGCAATATAACAAGATGATAATTGTCCAAGAGCTGATTGTATAGCAACAATTCTAACTTCTAAATCTGTTTCTGTTCCATGATTAGAATAAATAGATTTAATCAATTCATATATAATTGAAGAAATCAAAGAATCTGGTAACTCAAGTAAATACAACTTTAACACACTCGTCACTGTAGGAACTGAATATTTTGTAAGTAATTCTTGTTCAAATGGTTTACCTGTATTAAGAAGAATTCTTAATCCATGTACTTCTTTTAATCCAACATCAACAAGCCAGCATTGTTGTCTAGCATCATCTGTCTCTAAATCTGGATATATTGTATCCATATAGTAAAGAATACTTGAAAGAATAACGGGTACTTTTTTCTTATCTGCACGAGAACGTAATTCAAGATCAAGTCCAAATGTATTACTATCTGTAAGACTGAAATAGTTGTCATATATAGTAGCTCTTGGTATGAAAGGCCCTGTACAGTAATTATCAAGAAGATACCTCATATCAGCTTCAGGTCTGGCCGTTTCTTGGTAAAGCATAAGCTTATCAATTGATGCTTGTATAGAAGGTAAAGAATTAGAAATAGCAGCTCCAAAATCAAGTAAAACTGTTCTAATTGCTTGTAATCTATGTGTCTCACATCTTTCAAGAAAGGGGTATATTTCAAACATAGATTCTTCTAATTGACAACGAACTTGATCTAATCTTTTAACTGAAACTTTATATCTTTCATCAGCTTCATTCGCTTCTCTTCTAAGACGTTGATATGGTGATTCTTCAGAATGTCCTGTAGCTGTACTTACTGAATGTACAAGGTTACCAAAATACTCATTAACAAAGGGACTTATCTTGTCTTTTGAATCAGCAGGTAATAAATGTTCAAGTCCTGCTGCTTTAAACGCTTTTCGCTTCCATTGATATCTCATAACAGATGAATTAGCAAATGTAGACCCCATATTACCAACTAACCTTATAAATCCATTATCAACCAATGCTTGACCAAACTTCTCAGCTGCAAATACTGAATCTAACTCTAAATTCTTCTGTAACCATTCAACTATTTCAACACCTAAAGATACATTCTCATATGAACCTAAAATTGGAATCTTGACTGTCTTTCTAGGAATATGATCAAGTGCCTTCGAAAGAAGATCTCGAAGCTCTTCAACTGTATATTCTTTACTACCAATCTCCAGGACTGCAGAATCAGTCTCTTCTACTTCAGGACCATCAAATGATGTATTTACAGATGTTGCTACAGATGAAGATTCTGTACTACCAGTAGTTAGATTCACAAAGGTTCCAAGTGAAGTACTATCTCCTTCATGATCTTCGAATAGCCTACACTTATTGAAATAAGTCTTCTGAAGACGTGTAGTATCAGCTAACAACTTCTCATACTCTTTAGCTTTAGGTACAAGTATAGATTTTGCACGATCTAAACGACCTTCGTGTTGTAATGTCCATGCACTGAAAGGTTCAAGTACTAGTTCACGTATACTTCTCGAGATCTTAAGATGTTGATTACCTTCATCACTCATAGCATCAACTATACCTTCATATGCTTTCTTTATACTTGCACCATCATCTCTTGCAAAACCAATAGGTTGAGGTTTACCTACAGTTGTCAATTCAGCTAGTCGGTGACCATACGCTTCCTCAGAGTCAGCGCGATGAATGATAACATTTATAACTTCATGATTCTCAGCCGCACCTTGACCAAGTTTTTCAAAAAGTACATTTATTCCATCTGCATAATTAGCAGTCCAGAATGACTTTAAAAATGAAGTATAACTCATTATGAAGAAAGATGGAGAGTAAATAATGAAATTACAATATGTGCGATCTGCGATGTTTATATGTGCAAAGTGTATTAGGGTAATAATCTAAGGGGGTGGTGATTTAGCTACGAGATGCCAGAATAGGGAGCACCCCATGCAGAGCAATTATACTTCTAGAATGTGCAATTACAAGCTATGAATAAGGGTAAATAACAAGTTCATAATAAGTAACAATAGAATAGGGAAGGTAGCAGTCAAATTCAACGGCAGTAATAGCTGTAGTGGGGGCTGCAAAGTAGACTCCGTTTTAGTTGAAGCAACTATAGACCGCTATGCCAATAAAAGGCTATACATTTTTGCGTTTCTTTACGAAGAAACGTATAAGAGCTATGTACACATAAATAATGCTATGATTTAGTGGTCAGCCTTAGGAGCAGAAGGAAGATCAATAATGGCTTGACGAATGATATCTAAGCCCTTTGTCATTTGCTCTTCAGTAATAACTAATGGTGGTGCCAATCTGATAATGTTTTCATGTGTAGGTTTAGCAAGAAGTCCGCGGTTCTTTAAAAGAACACACAAATCCCAGGCTGTACGGCCATTGGCCTTAGAAGCATCAACAACAATAGCATCAAGAAGTCCCTTACCGCGAACATTTGTAATGATACCATTTGATTCAGGTGAACTTGCAATTTTATTTAATTCTTCACGGAATTTTACTCCAAGATTATGTGCACGCTCAACAAGTTTCTCGTCACGAACCACCTCTAAAGCAGCAATAGCTGTAGCACATCCAAGAGGGTTACCACCAAATGTTGATCCGTGAGTACCTGGCTCAAATACAAGCATGATCTCCTTTGAAGAAAGAACTGCTGATACAGGGAATAATCCTCCAGATAAAGCCTTTCCTAAAAGTACAACATCAGGCTTGATTCCGAAATGTTCAGAGCAAAGTAATTTACCAGTACGAGCAATACCTGTTTGAATCTCATCACAAATAAGAAGAGCATTGTGTTTCTTGCAAAGAGCTTGTACTTTGATCAAATAATCATCATCAGGTACAATAATACCAGCTTCACCTTGAATTGGCTCTACAAGGAAAGCGGCGATCTTATCGCCAGCACGTTCAAATGCTTCTTCAATATCAGCATAGTTATTGTATCTAATAACCTTGTCGGTACCAGGGATAAATGGACCAAGGTTTGGAACAAAGGGGCCATAGTTGTCTCGTGCTTCAGGGTCTGTAGACATAGAGACAATAGCAATAGTTCTGCCATGAAAGTTGTTCTCGGCGGCAAGAACAATGGCCTCATTTTGTGGAATTCCTTTAACCTTGTAACCCCATTTACGTGCCAATTTCAAAGCAGTCTCAACAGCTTCAGCACCAGTATTCATAGGCAAAACCATTTCATAACCAAAGTATTCAGTGATGAATTTAGCATACTTAGCAAAAATATCACTTGAAAAAGCTCTAGAAGAAAGGGTTAAGTTTTGTGCTTGATCAACAAGTGCTTGAACAATCTTAGGATGACAATGTCCTTGATTTACTGCTGAATAGGCAGACAAAAAATCTAAATATTCATTGCCTTCAGGATCCCAAACTTGAGCGCCCGAGGCCTTCGAAAATACAACTGGAAGAGGATGATAGTTATGAGCACTATACTTGCTCTCGTAGTCTAAAGCTTCGGCAGATGAAATATTGACAGACATTATAGTATAAACAAAGTAAAAAAAGATAAAATTTACTCGAAAATCAAAAAGAATAGAGGAGAAATATAATTGAGATCGATGAGTGAAATGCGGTAAAAGGCTTCTTCGCGGTTCTCGAAGGGTAGGGTAAACACAATATTTAAGAGCTAAATTTATATGAAACGGTCCGAAACGTCAAAACCATGACTCGAGTTCTATATCAAAACAAAATATAATTAATGTCATTAATTTAATGAAACAAGAAACTTTTTAGTAGATCAGCTCCTCCAATCGTTGAAAGGAGATCAATCTGTCTTACATTAGAGGTAATCTTAGGATCTGTGGCTCGTGCTGTACTGCGTATCTGTACAACCCCTAATGATTCAAGTGTAGCTATGACGTCAGATAATTCAGAATCTCTGAGAGGATGAAGAACTTTGGTATCTTTACATACTTCTCTGTACCTTTCTAGTACGTTTCTGACTGTTGTAACTGTTTGTAATCGTTCTAAGTATACCAATGAACAAAGAACTGCTCGTTGCTGTATATTCATCTCTCTTATTCTGGCTGTCAATGACATACCAAGTGAGCGAGAACATACTTTTGATACATGCGCAATCCCTACTTTAGGTGCCAAATCTATACATGCAGAGATCCGTAAAGTAGATTCTTCATTTTCACGTGCTTTGCGCATGGTTTCTTCTTCTACCATCTCTAATGCTTGTACGCAAATATCAAATGCCTTTCTTAAATCACCAGTCCCAGCTGCTGTTTTCTTAGCTACAAAGGCTATCGCTGAAGGTTGCATAAGTGGAACACTGTCGCTGTCATTAGAAAGTGTTCGTAATTTTTCTTGAATAATAGTGGTAATCTGTTCATGCGTATATGGAAGGAAACTCACTGTCTCTGGTTTGCATCCTTGTGCAACTGTCAATCCAGATAACCTTTCTGTTAAATTCAATGCATTCGAGATACCAATCAGTATAAGACGAGATTGTGGCAAAAGAGCAATTCTAAATAGTTCTCGAAGTACATTGTCTCCATTTATAAGTAGGGTGTCCATTTCATCAAGGATAATCACGGCAGGTTTGGCATTCCCTTCGATAATAAGTGATTCCAGATCATTACTATCGCGGCCATATCCACCTAAAATCTTACACACTTCTGCAGATGCCTCGTTCATACTTACTAATGTCATACAGTTAAGTATATCGAAGGTATAATTGAAGCTGGTAATAACTGATGATAAACTCATTAGCGACGCGGTTTTTCCTGTACCTGGAGGTCCTGCTACATATAGAATCCCTCCAACTTTTCTAGCATGCTTGTCATTCAAAAATTTAGCTATTTCAGCAATCTCCTTCTCACGACCAATGATTTTAGAATCGGTATTGAAATATCCAGAAATACTTTTTCTTCCAGAACCTTGACTCCGTGAAAATAGTATTCTGGCATCTCCATATATCGAAGGAGATTTAGGAGGTGTTAATAATTGTTCGTTATATGAGAATGAACTGTCGTTAACTCTATGTATTTGGTCTATAGAAATTATTCTTCTAGATGGGGTTCTTTGTACTTCAAAGGGACCTTTTGTCTCATGCATACTCAATACCGATAGTCGTGGTCTTTTCACTCTTTTCTTTATAGGTTCTTCACTGAATTCCTTACGTTTTTGTCCGACTTCTGTGTCTTCTGAGGTAGTCATTTTAGAATTAGAGCATATAGTATCAGGGTCGTCTTTGAGTTCTGCCAAAGGGGCACACTTGGTTCTATTACGCGTCCCTAATACATTTGCACAAGCAATCGACATTTTGTACAATTATTAAGCCAAAATGTTGCAAAAATTTGCAAGAAAAAGAGAGGAAGAATACGTGTTTCAAATTGTCAAAGAAGAAAGAAATTAGTATAAAAAAATTCGCGTTATACCGTGACGCGACGTATATTTTAAGGTTTAAATCACTTTCCGATTTGGTACTTTAATGCCTTACCCTGCAGACGCGCGCAGTTTACTATATAGCCCCTAATTCGCGTTTATTTTCTTCTGACAACTATAATATATGTTCTTAACAGATACGGAACTACATCATTTGTATCAAACATTAACGAGAAGCCAGAGAGCGGTGTGGATAGCACGAAGAGAGGACAATGAAAGGGGCATTCTTGCTACCCCTGAATAGACATTGCTGAGTTGGCACGCAATATCTAAAATCAGCTTAACACTCATATCTAAGTGTTCTAGAACGATTGGGTGCAGTTATTTTGGTTGTATAGGTAGATTCTGGAAAGATTAAAGATGTATTAGAAAACTCCCTGTAGAATGCCACCTGTTAAAAATTGCATACAAAATAAGGTTTATTTTAGTAAAAGACGTTCAACTGCCTCCTGTCAAACGTAACGGTCAAACGGCTTTTTCTCATCAATGTCCCAATCGGGAAATTCAATGAAATTTTGCTATTTCAATCCTGTCGTAAATTCCTTCATATATGTTCTACATTTATAATATCTCATAGCAGAACTGGACTGAATAGTAAATTGAACAAAAATTCATTCAATTAGAGCAATTCTTCGTTTTTCGTCATTTTCTGCTTTTTTTGAGTTCTTTCTGTCAGCCAAAATGTTATTAAAGCAAAACTTGCACTAAATGTAGATCGTCCCATCTTACATCATCTAGTTAGTTTGTATGTGAAAAAAATGTAATTTGAATTGGTCAGGTCTATATTTAGCTTTTTGTTTAACAGCCGCTGGAGCACTCAATTTATATTCTTTTGATACCTTGCACGTATGACATCTGTGCACGTATGTTCGCTACGTATATATTAAATTTTAAACCGATTAAATGAATATTAAAAAAGATATTCAACAAAATATGAAATTGCAAAAACATGAAACCCTAATCTACCGAAAAATGGCCAAAAATTGAAAAAACACCAAGGGGTATATCCAACATTTTGATGATTTTTGGCCAAATTTTAGTTTTACTTGAAACTTTGGTACAAGGTGGAAGTGGACTCAATTTTTTGCGTGGAAGTGATATTTTTTGTTCAAAATGTCTGGTTCAAGAGATATTTACGTTTTAAAATATTGCAAAAAACTGTCACATGTTTTTGCAATTTTCCTTCCTAAAAGGGTTAAGCGAGCGGTACCGTTCGTGCCTCTAACGTCTTAAACGGTATTTGAACGTCTTTTAAGGGGTAAAAAGCTTATTTTATGATGTTTTTGTAGAAATGATATAAGTATGACTACTGATGCTTTTAATATGTCTATAATCCATAAATCAGTTATTCTTGATGATAATAAGGCTTATTGTCAGTGTACCGTACTGAAGGATAGGAATGGCGGGTATAGAGAAGTTATGAAGATGTTTAGCTAAGAGGAACACCATTGCAGATGCAAAAGAACACACATTTAGTATTCTTTGAGTAAAACTTTACATCATTAAAGGTAAAGTTCTGCAGTAGAAGCATTCTGATATGTAGTGAGAGTGACAGATAGGTAGAAGCAATGTAATGGGATGACCCAAGGACAGCCAATCACCATTCATAAGCGCATGGCCTATTAATTAAACAGCAATTAGTTTCAATCTCTCAATAGAATTCCTTGACTGCAAAGTGATAATATAAATGAATATAGGTACAGACAATCCAGTGGCTGATGGATGCTTTCAAGCACTCTAAATTCATCGAGATAAAGCTACGTATGCATATGTACATTGCAGTTAAGAAATACGCCAGTTCTAACAATTGTGACGTGCATGAAACATTCAACTGTTTTGTAAATAATTGAAACTGTCGTACGTAATGTAGGGTGTCAAATATATGGAATTGATCAGCTTGGTGTATTAAAAATAGCACATTTGTGCACCCTTGAATGTTGAACGCTAATAGGCGACACTTTGCTCATACCCAGCACTTGTTTCTTTGTAATAAAAACTATTCTAAGAGGCTTAAGTCCTTCGACAGGGACAATAATTTGTTGTTAGAGTACCATCTACTGGAGCAGTTTAATCAAATAGAATTGTCAAGTTGCTGAACCTCTAGAATATGCCACGTCTGCTTGCTCATTTAACACGTATTCATTCCCAACATTCAGTTCAAGGAAATGTTCTAATCGCATCACTCTGTAGGCGACTTATAACATTAAATAAAGAAAAAATCAGACCCATGTAGAATATTCGTGTTCTGGGTTGTTCATAGTGTCGCCCATTAAGCTAATGTAAATATAATAGGCCAGAACTTGAAGCTGAAACAGATACAATAATTATCACAGGCTTAAAAGTTTTGAACTAATGATAGTCCAAAACGGGGAATTGTAACATGAGACGATTGTTCCTATACCAATTCATCATCATTTGTTCATGAGGTATACTATGCCGCTAAATAATAGTATTAGTTACTTCACAAAACGACGAATATATACTTATCAGCAAAGTCAAAACCAATTAGCCAAATTTTTCATGGTCAAACAAGTTGAAATATGACATTAATTGGCAATTTTGATGAAATTTGTGTTATCTGTTGAAGGTAAATCTTGGTACTTCAGATTGATTTGCAAGAACTCGACAACTCTCCAATCATTTCTTATAGTAAAGTTAATATCAACATCGGCTGTTGAAGTTGACCATGATGATGAATTATAGTATTTTGTAACCAATACCCATTAGAATCCTTGGCTTTACTTGAAGCCAAATTAGATGTCTTTACATTCGAATGAAATCATTAAGCATGATTTATTAATTCGTTTGTATATACGGCGTTCATGTCATCCGTTCCTGAGTTTAATGCTGAGGGAGGATGAAAAAATAAGGCTAGCCGTGATCACTGGTGTTTATATTCAAGATTATTTTTTCAGTGTCCATAGATTTCGTTATTGAATTTTTCTTCATTTCTCAGTTTTCTTTCTCTGTCTGTTGTTTTTTTCAAAAATCATATTTGTTTTTAGGGCTGTTCAAAATTGTGCAACTTAAACCATTGAAATAATAAATCAGAGATTGTTTTCCTGTTGAACAATGACACATTTAAACCTATCTGAAGAGGTCGATCGAATTAGCAAACGTATTCGTTTGGATCCAGAAGCTGTGAGATGTGTAACTGAAACTGATGCTGGAATCACAGAGTTCTTAAATCCTGAACTAGCTGGTTTCACTGGTGTATTGAAACAAAGATATACTGATTTCCTTGTAAATGAAATCGATCTAGATGGTAATGTTCTTCATCTTACCGATAAAGGACCAAGTATTCCTGAATCAGGCGATGAGATTAATAAGATTGCTGGGTCTGAAGATGTATCTATGAATGGAAGTACCGAAGCAGAATCAGGATCTGATGTAAAACCCCCTGTATTTGAGGTATCTGAAACTAATCGCCAGAGCTTAATTGAGATCGTAGGCAACTCATATGAAGCTATAGAATCTGTTTGGAAAGTTGGCGGAGAAATGTCTACTCCGAATCCAATTGACGAAAAATCTGAACGCACAAAATTCCACATTTTACTTAGAGAAGCATTTGAAGGACGTCTTGATTCAACGACCAATGATGACTTTACAATAAAAGTCTTTCGTAGTTCCGGAGAGCATCGTCGTAGAAGGCAACAACCAAGAAAGCCAAAGTCTAAAGAGGCTATAGCTCTTAATCAAATTATCAAAGAGAAGTACGGACTTTCTAAAACGTTTGCGCATTGCTTAATGTACAAGGAAAACAAGGAGACTATGGAAGTAGTGAACTTGCTCTGTAAGTTTTTAAGACTTGACAGTAGAGATATATATTATGCCGGAACAAAAGATAGACGCGGTATAACAGTTCAAACTTTGTGCATTGAAAGAATCAGAATAGAGAGATTGGTCCATTTGAATAAAGTATTGAGAGGTATAACACTTGGAAATTTCAAATACTCAGACGAAAAGATCAGATTAGGAAATCTTAGCGGTAATCAGTTTACTATAAGTATTAGAAATATTTCAGAGGATAGCATTGAATCTGTTGAAAAAGGACTCGAGAGTCTTAGAGATAATGGATTCATTAACTATTTTGGTATGCAAAGATTTGGTACTTTTTCAGTTTCGACTCACGATATAGGAAAGCTTATTCTAGCTGGTAAATATGCTGAAGCAATTGACCTTATTTTAACTTCAGATGAAGCTGTTCATAGACCTACTGAAGTATCTGTCGCAGCTTCGAATGCTCGTGATGTATGGAAACGTACAAAAGATGTAATGGCTACATTAAAGTTGATGCCAGATCGAAGAATTGCAGAATTAGCGATTCTTAAATTCCTTGCCAGATATCCTACAGATAACTTAGGCGCACTTCAAGCAATTCCTAGAAACTTGCGCGTAATGTATGGACATGCGTACCAGTCGTATATATGGAATACAGTTGCTAGTGCTCGTGCACGCAAGGGAGCTCATTTGATTCCAGGTGATATTGTTCTAGACAAGAGTGGCGATTTGAGCACCTTAAAGGAACCAGTTATTATTCTTACTCAAGAAGATATTGATAGTGGCAAGTATACCATTTATGATATAGTATTGCCTACACCTGGTCATGATGTCAATTACCCTCAAGATATTTCTTTGTATGAAGAAGTCATGAAAAAGGATGGTTTAGATCCCTTAAATATGGCTAGGAATATAAAGGAGTTCTCTTTGTCAGGAATGCAACGATTCTTATTCAGTAGAACTTCTGATCTAGAGTATAGGATTATCAGGCATATGGATGATACAGAGGAGCTTGTCTATACTGATATCCATAGATTAGAAAAAGGTATTACTGATGTATTTAAACAAAGTGTACCTGAAGGAAAGTTCATTTCTGCTGTTCTAAAGTTCAACCTTGGTCCTGCTCAGTATGCTACTATGGCATTACGTGAGGCTATGCGTTGTGATACAAGTCGACAAAGCTCAACCATGGGCCTTGTATTCACGTGATTCATGACATATTTTCAATGTAATATCTATTGTTTCTTTTAAAATGTAATTGTATAATATTTACATCAATGAATGAAAGTAAACAAAGTAGAATATAGGAAACAGGAAGAGATGTTATGTATGATCTACAGTTTTAACCAAACCAAAAATTTACCCGGTAATGTTGCCTTTATTTTTGCACCAAACCTTTCACAATTTCACTGAAAGTCATAGCCACAGAAGTACATTCCTTTTCTTATTTTATTGCTCTTTAATAGGTCTGTTGAGTCTTATTTACCTTCGATAAGGTGAAACGAAAAATAGGTGCCTATTTTTGTGCGGTTGGGTACACGTGTGCTTTGCTTATTTCACATTCTTGTACAGTGTACTTTCTTGTTTACTTCAGCTTACATTACACCCCTTTTTCTCTTATTTAAAATGTCTAATACACCTTCACCGGGCAATACAGGTAAACGAGCATCATCGCCAGAACTGAACAGTCAAGGAGGTGGTTCAATTGGTGGTGCAAAACGTCCGAGGCTTTCATCGGCAGAGACAACAGTAAGGTTTGCGAAATCACGAGTTGAAGAACTTGGAGAAGCTACTAATGGTGCAATTTCACCTTCGAATGCATCTGGTGCAGCTACCCCAAGCGGAGGATCTAGTGCTCGTCAACAATTAGACCCCGAAAACTTATCTGATGTACTATTAGCAGCCGGTGTAGACCTTAGAGAAGAAGAAGCACTTTTATCACAATCCGTGTTAGATGACCTTGCTCCTACGGGAGGTATGGGTGTGATACAGAGTATATCAGATACACAAGACATACAAACGATGACAGCACCAGCTATTGTTCTAGACGAACCATTTTTGAATTACGGTACACTGCTAAAGATGCTGGGCAGAATAGCGGCGGATGGTGGTATTAAAAGACTTGCTACGTCACCGACATTTACAGCAGCATCATTAGCCTCCTCAGCGATGAATACATATACCCACAATTTAGTAAGAGGGCAAATTGATAATGATGTTGTGGAAGTGATAAGTCTGGCATGTAAAGAATGGATATCGCATTTAGTGACGTCTGCAGCAGTTGTTGCAAGGCACAGAAAGGCGTCTGACAGGAGGTATAGTCAGAATGATATTAATAGTTTAAAGAAAGGACCTTCAGATTTGGCTAGAACGATAAGGCAATTGGCTATAAAAGACAAGGAAGCGGAAGATAAATGGCAAATCACAAGAAATGCATTACGGCAGAGAGCATCTGCATCCAATGGCAATGAAGCGCCAATAGCTGATGATGGTACAAATTCAGAAGAAGGCATACAAAGAGCAACTAATGAGACAGTTGCATTGATGGCAGGATCTTCAAAAGGTAAAAAGTATGCATGGATGTCCGGATCAGGATCAGGTGGTGGATCATCATTTGGAGCAAGAAGATCAGTAGGAGGTAATGATTCTGGAATAAGAATCAGAGAAGCTCGTGAAGAAAATAGTGTAATGATGAGAGATTTGATAGTGGTCCTAGAAAGAGAACAATTCACCGACAAAGCGCTCACGCAAGCATATGCAAGGATTCGTGATTAAGAGATTCCCCCTCAATAAGCGACGTGTCGTCATTTTCTCAACTTAATATTTTTTATTAACTCCAAATTTTGGTATTTGTACATTATAATAAAAAAGCTTGCAATACTTGAGAAAAGAAAGTCTCAGAGATTTTGTTCCAAAAGTAAACTCCTTAAGTGATGTCATAGAATACGCTGATATGCAGCGCTTAAATTACAAAGATATATTTCTAAGAAGATTTATGATTCTTTTGAAGATCCTTGATTCTGTTCTGTCTGTCAGATTCTGCTAAGGTCAATGCTGCACGGACCAATTGGACTACATTAATAAATTGTTTCAGTGCCCATAGAGGAAAAGTAAGAACAATTATAGCAGTAATGTATGACAAAGGAATACCACTCCAGTAACCTAAATGAGGTGGTGATGGTAGAGGGAAGGCAGCCATATAAAGACCAACGAAGAACAGTTCATTTGCAGCACAAACAGTAAATAATACAGTTGTGTTAGTATAATACAAACTCAAGATTCTAGATTGTTTACGGTCTACCTTTTTATGAGAAGTAGCACCTCTATGATTCATTGCAACCATATGCATGTAATGACTAGCAAGATCCAAACTGATTAAAAGCTGGAAAATAATAGTGTAGTGAGGATAAACTGTACACAAAAAACATATTAAACTTGATGTTGTACATCTATCAGTGACCATATCCAAAACTGCACCAAACTGTGTTGATTGATTCAACCTTCTAGCAGCTGCACCATCTAACGCGTCTAATAGGCACGAAAGTCCATACAAAAAGATGCAAAATTTTGGATGCTTTGACATATTCCATAAAGATGCACCTGCAAGAAATATACGCGCATACCCAATTAAATTAGGGACAAATAAAAATATCGATCTCACCGATATTTCAGCAGCTAAAGCGTCTGCTTTTTCCATACTTCGCGTTTGTCTTTGCGACATCTTGTATTATACAAATTTCAACAAAGGGACAATAAAAGCTATTATCGAGAGTAAGTAATAAGCAACCTTCTGAGCGTCTTGAATTCGTTCGGCTCTTATCTATACTTTTCAGCTAGCACAAACTCTTTTGTTTCAAAACCTTAAACAATCTAGTTTTCACAATCAAAAAACAATCACTTAAGACAAAATTGAAAATACGAAGCACTCAATTTTCTACCTTTTCTGTGTGGTATAAAGATAAGAAAATAAATGGCTTTGTTGTTGTTGTTTTTTTTGCCTTTACCACATTCTGGAAAATTGGTACCACCTAAATTTCAAAATAATTTAAGGTTTCTGTAAAAACAGTAGGGTGACGGGTTATATAGAAATCTATCCTACTTGGAAAGAAGATTAATTGCCAATCTTGATCACTTACACTTTACTTTATCAGTAAATTACATTCAAAAACTTCACAAAATACACAGCTTGACAGTGTATTTTGGAATAACAAAAAAATGTATATATAACATATTACAAAAATATGTAACAACAAAGAATAACGCGATTTGCAGATAAGAAAAGATTAATTCATTGTAGATCACCCACATCTGAAAAAACATATTCGAAAGCTTTAATTGTCATATACATGCTTTCATGCAAATATCGCGTTATCCATCAAAAAAATAACATCTAAATAACAACCCACCGTTATATACCTAACCGTTTTTATTCCAATGCTTATCAACGTCCTCCTCCATGGCTAGCAGCGCCTTCATCATGCATATTCAAATGCAGCCAAGGATGTTGAAGTAACTCTGTAACCGTAGAGCGCTTCCATGGCTTGAACTGAAAGATTCCTTTCAATAGATCAAGTAGCTGATTACGACCTGGAATGTTTAAAGGAACAATATCAGAAAGTGGTCGAATCGATCGAACATACGTTCTTGACTGTCTTGGCGTTTCAGGTGTAGGATAGTCCAGCACATCCTCACCTGTAAAATATTTCACTGCAATATGAGAAGGTGAACTAGCTATAAGTGATTTATCAATTGGTTTGTTCAAAACTGCTTCCATTATAGCTAAATGTTCCAAGTTATCATGCGTTTGAAATAAAGCTTCTCCAGTTAAAAGTTCCACAATTATACAGCCAATTGACCATACATCACAAGGAAATGACCAGCCTGTTCCTAGAATAACCTCTGGTGCACGATAGTGTCGCGTTGATACAACACTTGAATGGTACTCATCGTGAAAAGTAGCAGATCCGAAATCAATTAAACTAATTGTAGTATCATTGAGAACATACCTAATTGGAGGTATATTCCTCTTTTTAATAGAAGAGCTTCCAGATTTTAATTCTCTTGCATCAAAACGACAAATTTTGTATGAACTGTCACGAAGTAAAATATTCTCCGGTTTTAAATCCGTATGTATTATACCAACATCATGTAGAAACGCAACCGATTTTAACAACTGTCTGACTATTCTCTGTGTATGACTTGTAGGAAAAGGTACAAACTTGTTCATCTTCAAGAAATCGTATATAGATATAGACAAAAGATCTGTAACAATGCAAACATGATTAAAATAATCAAAACAATCACGTAAATGAATACATTGATTCACGTTCTTAGTATCATATGCTCTTAATGTAACTAAAGCTCGCAATTCAGTCTTACTTGCATCTCTGTATTTTGGTACTGATCGAATGATTTTAATAGCATAAGATTTCCCAGTAACAACATCCTTAGCTGAAACAACTTTACCAAAAGTTCCTTGTCCAATTTGACTCACAATTTTATAATGTTTTCCTATTTGCGCACCTGGAACAATCACAAAATGTCCATCTTTATCATTTGAAGGAGTACCATCATGAGTAATAGGAGTAACATACACTTCATCAGCTTTCATGATATTTAGTGTGTCTGAAACAGGAGTATACATCCAAGAAGGTGTAGATGTCTCAGAGGAAGATGAATGCTTCTTAGAATGCTTTGTAGAAGGTGTTCCAGCCTTGGATGTAGTTCTTGGCCTTTTAGCGTGTATATGATTCTGATTTGATAGTGATATATGAGAAACAGTACTAGTAGTTGGCACAATCTCATTGGGGACATCTTCTGAATCAGAATCGTCAACAACAATAATTTCATTGTGTGAAATAAGCCGTTTTCTAGTTGTGCTTAAATTGTTCTCACTTGAAGACGATTTCTCAGCAGAAGAGGCAGTAGATGAAGAACCGGAACTAGAAGCAACAGTTTGAGGTACAGGAAATATAAAAGAAGAATGGTTGTTCGCATGCTGATTTCTAGAAGTTGTTGCAATATACTGCGGAGGCTTGTTGTATTGAGCAATATGTGTATAATTCCGATTCGAATCATTCTGAGATTTTGATAAAGTGGTATGAGAATAATTCGATTTCGTTGTAGTGTGAATAGGTTTATTTTGCTTTGATGCAGCTATTCTTTCTGAACGACGAACAGGAGCAAAATGGTCAGGGGTATTTTGACCAGAATTATGATTATCCGGTGTGACCAAATGTGCAGGAATATCTTCCCATGCCCAATATCCATAAGGCGAAAGAGATATTTCCTCTCTAAAGATTTCTTGTTCTGGAGCTCCGTAGCCTTGAAGAGCAGCATTTAATGCAGATACTGAAGTAGACATTTTCCGTCAGCGAAGATCAGTTTGAAAGCGGAACTCAAAAATTAGCGGGAAAAGGTGTGTTGAATGGATCAAAAATATGCGATATTAAATTCGATTAAATCGAAAGAGAAAAGCAAAGAAAAACTTCAGCAATCAAAAAACGTAAAATGCAACCAGAAGGGAAAAAATCAAAGAATAAAATCGACAATGAAAATAAGCAAGAAAAGGTGGGGCGAAGCAGCTTCCAATAACGCGCGCGATCAAGCCAGCTTAGACAACTCAAAAAAGATGTAGTAACTAAGAAAACAGCACGGAAACGAAGATAGGTATGCGTCTTAATTGTGCGATACAAAAAAAGGCGTTGGCTATATAAAAAGAAAAAAAAAACTAGCCAAGGTATCACAGCGTAATAAATGATAAAAGTAGATTATGCTTTTTGCTGGTGACTGATTTCTTTAATTTACTGCAAAAGACTAACGCAGTATTAAGAAAAGATCTTCTAGACAATAACCGAAAGGGAAACAAGGAGGAATAGAATCTCGCTAAATCGAATAAATCCAAAATCGCAATAAGTTAAATCGAGAATAACCGTTAGTTAAATCGTAGTAAGTTAAATCGATTTATAAAGCAGATCACTCTAAAGAACAAGATTCTTGTGTTAGTAATGCGATAGAGGAGAAAAGATCCACAGTAACAGGGTAGTTATAGAACAAAATTCCGAAAATATATAAAGTGAGTTTTAAAAGATAATTAAAACTTGCTAGTTCAAAAAGGAATATAAAGTTACCCAAATTTGGAAATCTTATACAAGTCAAAATCGAGTTATCAAAAAATTATGGAACCCCTCTACCCCCGAAAAATGAGTTAAGAAAGGACAAAAGAGAATTAAGATTTCTTTCCTTTTTCTGTTTGAAAGTTATATGAAAGACAGTAAACAAGTCAAAATCGATCACAGTTTTTCGTTCGATGATACCAAAGGAAAATCGTAACGGCTTTTTTTTATATAACGCAGTTATATGAATATGTCAACACGTTTTTCTGTATGTACTGTCAGCTGAGTTAAAAAAAAGAGTTCAAAAGTAACGTTTAGATCTTCGTAATATAAGAAAGCAATATGAAAGACCTAACAGATTAAACAAGCAGGTCAAATCAATCAAAAATAGATGTGATAGAAGCGATCAAATATTGCGTAGTTAAAGCACAAGATTATGAAATGACTAGTTTAATAATGAAGAAGAAATATTAATTTATGGTAGAAGATAATGCGTCAAAACAAATCACTGAATACACACAATTAAAGGGTCCTTTTCCACTTTCTTCCTCACTTTTTTTTCTGTATATGTTAGGTATTCTGGTAAAAATCTATAAGATAGCAATAGTAAAAAGATCACTTTTTTCTTTGGATTTATATAGAACTTCTTACACGAAGAATAAGCAAAATTTTCTACTCCTTTTTTTCAAATTTTTCACAGTATATGTAATTTTTCTTTTTGGGAGGCAAGAAATGATGATGATAATGAGAAAGCAATAAGAAAGAAAGATTGAGAATGATCTCCATTTCTCTCCTTATGATGATGGTAGTTACAGACAGAGGCAGGTTACTCCAGTACTAAGTGATCTACATGAACAAGTTATATTTATTACGCGTGTAAATATGTGTAACATAATAAGTATTCCTGTTAAATTAATTCCATTTATAGATATAGTTTAGCAATACCCAAACTTTATTATTTATCCCAATACCGGGTAAAATATTGATGTTGAATTTGCACCAGATTCTCCACAATATGAGATGTATCTTTGATTAAATATAAATTGTCTATAGAACGTATTTTGTATGAATTATTAATTATAAATCAGTAGCGGTCATTTTGTAGATTTGAATGAATGTAATATTAACTATGATTTGGGTGTATATAGTGATTGATATATCCACATAGAAACCTTACCTACTCGATACTGAAATCATGAGAACCACCTTCCTTTTTCATCACCTTAACATCAGATATAATCATATGCTTATCCTGTGATTTACACATATCATAAATCGTAGCAGCAGTACCAAGAACACCACAAATTGCTTCCATTTCAACACCAGTTTTACTATCTGTATGAGCTTCACACGATATACTCATAACTCTATCTATACTGTTTAATTTTATATCAATATCTACTTTTGATAGGTTTATTTGATGACATAATGGGATTGTATCTGAAGTTCTTTTCGCTGCCATAATTCCTGCAATTTTGGCTGTATTTATAATGCTACCCTTCTTCATTTCTGCTTTTGCTAATACTTCTGATACATTTGGTGTTGAAAACTTAATTGTGCCTATTGCTGTACTTGTACGATGTGTTATTTTTTTATGTGATATATTTACCATTCCAGGAGATCCGTCATGTTTTAAGTGTGTGAAAGTATTAAATAAGACTCTTGATTTATTCATGATGTCGAAAGTTAAGGGATACTAAGAGCCAAATGATAGTCAAATTTGGACACAATATATATGAAGTAACCCACATATATTTCATCCATTGTATACAATGTATACATTCCATATTTGTATACTCAACCACCAATTAATATCATGGGTCTGTTCTTTTTACTCTTTAACTCTTCCAATCCTGCATGTGCAGCTTTCTTTCCATGAACTGCTGTACCTATTATTTTTATTAAATCTTCATCGGTTTGTCCCTCTCTAATTGCATCTCGTAGTGATGTTTCTGCCGCTCCAAATAAACATACTTTTAAATTGCCATCTGCTGTAATCCTTAACCTTGTACATGATCCACAGAATGATTTTGTCATAGATGTTATAAACCCAATTCTTCCCGAATGTCCAGGAATATACCAAGTTCTTGCTGTTTCACCAACTGGAATATGTTCCACTTCAGCAAAGTTATATTTGTGATTTAAAGGTCTCATATCAGTATACTTCTCCCGTATCTTTGATAGCATTTGTTCATATGTGAACATTTTTTTAAATGACCACTTATTACCGTCAAAAGGCATATATTCAATAAATCTAACTTCAATAGGTGAATATTTTGTCATTTCTACAAAATCACAAATCTCATCTTCATTCATATCTGCCATAACTACTACATTGATCTTAAGACTTTCAATATTCAATGCTAAAGCTGTATCTATTGCTTTCCTAACTTGACTCATACCTTTCCGTCTTGTTAACAGCATAAATTTACCTTCCTGAAGTGTATCTAAACTGAGATTAAGTCCTGTCAAACCTGCATTTATTAGATCAGGTAGTTTTCTATGAAGAGCTATACCATTTGATGTCATACATAATTCTTGTAGTCCTGGAATATTTCCTAATTCTTGCATTAATGGTACAATGTCCTTTCTAACCGTTGGTTCGCCACCAGTTACTCTGATCTTTTTAACACCTTCAGAAACAAAAAGGCGAGCTATGCGCACAATTTCTTCTGAACTCAATAAACGTTCATTTGGTGTCAAATCAACACCATCTTCTGGCATACAATATAAACATCTTAAATTACATCTTTCAGCAACTGATATTCTTAAATAATCATGTTCACGACCAAATGAATCAGTTAAAAATTCACTAAAAGGTTTCGCATTGCGAATACGTTCTTTTCTTTGTGTAACGTCTGATTTCTTTTCTATTGGATCAAATTTTGTTGTGATATTGTGAACTTTCCTTAAATGATATTTCGATCTCAATAAATTCCGTGGAATGGAACGATATAAGATCATGTGAGAATAATAATGTTATTGTAGTATTTGAAGAAAGTATGATTGGGTTGATAAGTTCAAGCCGCTAAGGCATACGTCTTTGAACTGTATGTTATAAAAGGTCAATACTGTAAATCACGCATAATAAAATGCTGATTAATATATTAAATTATGTTAATTATACAAAAGTGGCAGATAATACAATTCCTTGAATGGAAAGAACCAGCTGATAGAGGAACACGAATCATCAACAGTTCAAAGTACACTAAATGAAGAAATCTTAAGGCAAAAGCGCATTAGCAAAGAATGTCCTTTGTAAAACAATATCCATATAAAACTGATCAGTCTTCTAAAATCTAATCATGTTTGTCAAGATTTTGAATAGCAACCAGTTCACTGTATTTGCCACCAAGAGCCAACAATTCATTGTGAGTTCCACTTTCAATAATAACACCTTGATCAAAAACATAAATAACATCTGCATGTTTAATAGATGCTAATCGATGTGCAACTGCAATAGTTGTACGCCCTTTAGAAACAGCATCCAAAGCTTGCTGTACAATCATCTCAGATTCAGAATCTAATGCCGATGTGGCTTCATCAAGTAGTAAAATCTTAGGATTTCGAATTAAAGCTCTAGCTATAGCAATTCTCTGTTTCTGACCTCCAGACAGCAGAGTACCTTTAGAACCACACAATGTATCATATCCTTCAGGTAAAGTCATAATGAAATCATGAATATTAGCCATACGACATATCTCGATCAATCTTTCTTCACTAATCTCCTCGTCTGGAATTAAAGATCCAAATTTAATATTCTCCCTAATAGTTCCTGAATAAAGCGTAGGCTCTTGCTGTACAATAGCAATATGTGAACGATAAGATGAAATGTCAAGAGAAGCCACATCACGTCCATCTAACAATACTTGACCACTCTGAGGGCGATAAAATGATTCAACTAATGCAATCGCAGTAGATTTCCCACAACCAGAAGCACCAACTAGTGCAGCAAATTGGCCTTTGTGAATAGTTAAATTTAATCCACGAAGAACTGAAATTTCTGGCCTTGTAGGATATCTAAAGTGAACATCCTTGAATTCAAGATTTCCTTCAACTTCATCAACCATTTCTCCACTGCCATCCTTAACATTAATAGTTGGTTTCAATTCAATAAGACTCATAACATTCCGTGTTGCATCTCCAGCTTTAGTCATGTCAGGTGCAAATGAGAAAACAGACCCAGCAACTTGCGTGCCAAAAACCATAGAAATAAATGTAATAAAAAATTGTGCCATACTGAGCTCTTGTCGTCTCATCAATGTACCGCCCCACCAAAAAGCAAGTGCGACAATAAACAAAGGTATGGAATGACTAGCAGCATATGCAAAAGCTGATTTGAAATTGCCAAATAAATTAGCATTCACTTGTATATTCAAACGAGCAGCATACGCTTGAACTACTTGATCTTCACGTGTCAAAGAAATAACTGTTCTCATAGAACCGGCAGCTTCACACGCAGTCTCTGAAGAGTCTTTATAAACTTTAATTGATTTTTCTTCAACTTTTTGCAAAATACGAATATGTGCAAACCCACAAAGTAGCAAAACAGGAACACAACTGAGACAAACTAAGGCAAGTTTCCAGGACAAACATAACCCAACAATAATACCTGCAACTAAAGTTACAGCAGAAGTTAACAGATTCGCTAAGTTACTGCCACTAAGACCTTGCACATCCTGGCCATCTTTGCTTAGAGTGCTTGTTAAATAACCTGTCGTGTTCTCCTTACGATCAAAAAATGCAATATCTTGACTTAAAATAGAACTATAGCTCATCAAACGCACTCTTCGTACAAGACTCTCACCAGCAATACTCATCGAACTATGCATGATTGTATAGCTGAAAAATTCAATAACACCAAGCATAAACAACATACCAGTCCAAAAATCAATGTCAGAACGCATCTGGGCAGTATCGGGAGATGAAATCGCAAATATACAGTTACCAAAAAAAACACCCATAGTGGGGTAGCCTCCACCACAAATAACTGCTGTCAAAAAGCCAATAACGATATATTTTGTTTCAAATTTATTCAGCTTAAAGAGTTGCACAATAACTTGTAAATTGCTATACTCAGCTTTACGGGCACCAATCTTTCTGAGGTTATCAAGTTGCGTACTTGCTAAAGATCCTTCGCGCTTTAGAGTTCCATCATAGATATCTTCAGGGGCATACATTTGTACTTCATTATCGTCTTCTAGATTTTCTTTTTGCATCTCTAGATCTTCATCTACATTAGAATCATCATCTAAGTTCTTCTTAACTGATTGTGCCTCAACTAAACCAAAATAGGCACCCTTAGCATCAATTAATTCATCATGTGTTCCTTGTTCAATTATAGCTCCCTTGCTCAAAACAATGATTCTGCTAGCATTTTTGATAGTTGAAAGACGGTGTGCAATAACAATTGTAGTTCTAGATTTAGAAGCTTTGTCAAGAGCATCTTGTACAACACCTTCCGATCTAGTATCAAGAGCAGAAGTAGCTTCATCAAGAAGCAAAATCTTCGGGTTACTAACAACAGCTCTTGCAATAGCTATTCTCTGCTTCTGTCCACCAGAAAGCAAAAACCCCCGTTCGCCAACATGTGTTTCAAATCCTTCAGGCAAACTAGTAATAAAATCATAAGCATTTGCTTGCACAGCGGCATCATAAATTAATTCACGTTGCTTTTCTTCACTTACATTTTCATATTCTGTTCCAATCAAACCATGTGAAATATTTTCATATATAGAACAAGCAAATAAGGTAGGTTCTTGAGAAACTAAAGATATTTGGCGTCTCAACCATTTTGTGTTCAAAGCAGAAATATCATAACCATCTAATAAGATATTACCTGATATCGGAGCATAAAAACGTTCAAGCAACCCAATGATAGTACTCTTTCCAGACCCAGACATACCAACCAGAGCTACAGTTTCACCTGGTCTAATTTCAAGAGACATATTTTCGAGTACAACAATTCCAGGTCTAGAAGGATATATAAACTTCACATTCTTAAGTTCAATGTGACCTTTAACATCTGACAATTTGCCACCTTCTTCTGATTCAGGATCAATGTAAGACTTGCGATTGATTGTGGCAAAGATCTTACGAGCAGCAGCAACACCCATACCCAAACTTTTAGCATGTGCAGCACTTTGACCAACTATTACAGTGCCAAATATAACGGCCATGATAGTAGTAATAACTTGTGCAGTATCAAATTCGCCCCATGCAATAAACCGAGAGCCTTGCCAAAACCCAAGAGCATACGCGGCAAAAGTTATAAACCAAAACGATGCAATAAGCAATGCTAAAAAATAACCAGCTCTAGTGTTGTGTTTCTCCCCCGTTGAAATAAATTCTTGATACTTTGCTTGAAGACGGTTTTGTAGATCGTAAGAATGAACATTACGAATTGTTGATATAGCTTCCTCAGCAGAAGAACCAGCTAGAGCATATGCAGTATTCGCACGGAAATTCTCTTTAACCATAAACTTTGCAATTAAACCTGATACTAAAATTATACAAACAAAACTAGAAAGTAGAATAAAAGTGAGTTTCCATGCACGAATAAAACCAATAATGAAAGCACCGAACATACCAACAAGGCTCATGACGAGTACAGAAAGCTTTTCAGAGATTGCCTGTTGAATCAAGTTTGTATCGGTGATTATACGAGTTGTAATTTCACCTGATCCTACATCATCAAAAAATGCAATGTTCTGTCGCAATATTGCACGAAGGTATTGGACACGAATACGGTTTGATAAAATCTCACCAATGTATACAGTGATAAAAGTAGCAATCAAAGCTGCTCCAAAGGTAGCAATACCCAGATAAGTAAAATACAAACTATACCGATTTACAGTATCTTGAAAAACAGAAGGTGGTGTGAACCCAGCAAAAAATCCACCAAATTCATCAGTTACGTTACCAAAGATCAAGGTCATTATGGGGAAAGAAGCACCCATAGCTCCAGACATAATAAGACCAATTGACAAAATAATATATTCTGGCCATTCTGCATACTTGAATAAAGTGAAGTAAGAGACTTTAACATCGGGGGTATCTACTTGCTCCTTTATTATTCTTTGTTCTTCCTCTGGAAGTTTTGATAGTGAATCGAGACGTTCTAGTGCATTAACATCGTTTGGTAACTCAGAAGAATTGTTCATATTTAAAGCTATTATTTATCTTTATTAACAAATCAATCAACCGAGTTAAAATGAAGATGTGAATAGATGTGAGCAGTATACTGTTTGAAGCAACAGCGATAGTAAAAGAAGAAATATAGAGAGATGATAACTTTTTATCTCTATATTATACGTTACTTAAAGAAATGTTATATCCGATCTCATATTCCCGTTGTATGAAATAGAAAGGCCCTGCAACAAAAAAGAATCCAGCTTTTTCGTAAGCGCTTAAAATAATCAATCAGGAAGGGTCTCAAAGAAGTCTATCGGTACCTTTCTAAGTTCTAGAACTTGAAGTATATATGTGAAGTAATATACTTCGTAATCTTTGACGTATAAAAATCAAAAATAGAAGAAAGAAAGATAAAAAAGAATGTGGGGAATAACAAGTCAAAATGATCTACTTAGTGCGACGCATTGTAAATAGAGGCAAATTTGAGATCGAAAATAACGGAATAAGAAATCCCGAAATGATATGAAAAAGTATGAAGCAATAAAGGGTTCAATTTTAGAAATCGGCGAAAATCAAAATTAATTTAAATTGAATAAAGATTGCATACGGGGATGTATATTATACAGTGATCATTAGGAAGAATGAAGAGAGCCTCAATATGGATATCATGATAGTTACGTCAAAGGTTAGTGTTGAAGATCTCTCTGATTTATGCACTACAGAAGTGTCGCTTATGTAATCTTAAACAATCTAGTATCATTTGTATAAGATATCCGTCAAAATACTTAGTAGTATAACTTCAACTTTATATCTCATTCAACATCTTTCTAATTCAATTGTTTCAAAGCATCATGTAATAACCAAATGTATCCCATAATAACTGTCTTGAATCATCCTGTAACCGGTTAAATCTATGTAGATCATTTATAACGGCTACGTGATTTTATAGACCTAATCCTAATCACTATGAGGGTTAAAATAACAGTCACGAAAATTAAAAAACACACTAAGACTAGTATCATCACACCTTTAGTTGATAATTCAGATTCAGTCTTACATTATATCAAACAAACAAGATGGCTAAGGCTCCTCAACAAACAAAAGCCGCCAAATTGGCAGCTGCTCAAAACTCATCTAAGAAGAGTAAGAAGAAATGGTCAAAGGGAAAAGTTAAGGACAAAGCTCAACATACTCCTACTCTTGACCAAACCATTTACGACCGTCTTTTGAAGGATACTGCTACTTATAAGCTTGTTACTGTATCAGTTTTGGTTGATCGTCTTAAGATTAATGCCTCTCTTGCTCGCCGTGCTCTCCGTGAATTAGAGTCTCAAGGAATCATCAGATCTGTTATTTCCCACAGCAAGCAACTTACTTATACTCGTGCTGTTGCCGCCACAGAGTAAGAAGAGATTCTTTTGTTATGAGTATACATGACGTAAAATAATTATTTTAAAGATAGCCAAAGGTTGTCTGAATGTAGGGATGTAGAATTTGTAAATAATGTAGATGTAGTTTATATTAACTGTTAGTTACTTTTCGACATCGGCAGAAGTTGGTTTAAGGATCTTTCAATATCCCGTATATGAATCTATTAAACCCGGACGTCATATTTCCGTTCAAAGTCGCTCAATATATAAATTACATTCATATCTTCATTCTTTGAAATCATCCCTCTATGCTTGGCTAATGTCATACCCAGCGGCTATATGACATTCTAATAAATTGATATCCCCTTACGGCTTGGCTATCAACAATATGAACCAACTTACTACCAGTCTCAGTATTTAGAACCCGTACCAAGACCACTACTACGAGCAGTGCCATCAATACTACCAGTGGCAATAGCAATAGCGCCAACAACAGCGTCATCAACACTAATGCTACTTACAGTCAACTAGCTAAGCCGATATACTAACCTTACCGCTCATAATATCCTTCATGTTTCTCTTAAGCAGTGTTAATTCCCTCAAATAGGTTGGTACGTGAATTAGGCGGTGTACATAATTAACCCCTTGAAAGTTGTGAAATGTACTTATGATACTACTTTCTGGTAGTATCATTCCACTAATAGAAAACCCCCCTTGTATTAAAATAATACAATAATGTAAGAACTTCGAAATTAAGAGGGGTACTATTATTAACACTCTTTCAACATTCTTTGACTCCTTTATTTGAAGTTTCTGATTAGTTTCAGAATTCGTACCTGAACTAAAATTTGACCCCCTTCGTTGACAAAAGACATACAATTGTCACGACAATTCAAAACATTTTTGTAGTGAAAATATGACCTTTTTTTAATTCAATTGAAATGTAAGATCCAGAATTTTAAAAACGCGAAATATTCATTTCAAAATATTAAATACTCAATAAATTAGACGTGTTTGTTTTGTGAGCTCTTAAATCTAATTACCTGTTTCATAACTCAATTGAAACTTAATTCGCGTCTCTTGACGCGTGTTTGACTAATGATAGATCAATATTTCAATATAAATTAATTAAATGAAACTCAATTTCTCATTATTCATCCAAATAAAGTAATAGACGCTCAGCAGAAGAATTACATCTTTGAGTATTCCACATTTTTTTTCAAAGGGATGTCTGTAATAAATTTCCTTTATATCACTCTTATATCCCAGTATTTCGAATGTTATAATACACATCCTCTTTCCTAACTTAAGACACTCTTTTCTTCTTTATTTATTCTCTAACCAAGTCTTTCTTTCATCACTTACTTGCAACACTCATTCAACGCGTCTTCTAACACTCATTTGATTCACTCTCTTTATCTGCCGGTTTGAGTTCTTTCGTTATAGGCCTTATTATCTATCTTGCGTGGACAGCTCTTTTGACAATTATTATCTATCGCTTTGCTAAACCACCTCAATAATGTTTCAATTGATCATTGCTTTACTCGCTGCAACAGCGCAAGCTGTTCCACTTGAAGTTCCTTACTCTAATTCATCAGTCACTACTGATAGCTATTCAGGTTCTGCTTCTGCTTTACCTATTTCTATCTCTTCAAGTGAACCCCCTTCAAGTGAACTCTCTTCATCACTCTCAAGTGACTTCACTGTATCTCCATCTTCAGTAAATGATCATATAGCCGTAGCAACATCCCTTGCTCCTGTTCCTACTGTTATTGAAATCAATGTCGAAGTATCTGTAAACGTATTTGTAAAAGAATACGTTACTGTATACGTTCCTCAATACGCTGATTCTCATATCACTGCTAACACTCAAATGCCAGTAACTACTGTAGTTACTGCAACTTGCAGTGGTGTAACAACAACATCTACTGTTACTGTTTATGCTAGTGTTGTATGTGCTACTCCAATAGTTACACCTGCACCAACTCAAGATGTAACTGCTACTCAATATGTCACTGTAACTTCATATCAAACTTATACTTCTAATGGTGTTGTTAACGAGCAAGAAGTAGAAGTTGTATATGTTACAACCACTGTATATCATGGCGCTGCTACTGCTGCTGCTCAGGTTGTTGAACCAACAACCACTTATACACGTACTATTACTGTTCAAAGGCAAATTGACAGTTCATATTACACAGGAGCTGGCAATTCTCCCGCACCAACAGGACCTGCAAGTGACTACAATGAAACTTCATATTATACAGGTACTCCTGGATATTCACCTACAGGTTACTACCCGCCAAATACAGATACAGCAGAAGATTCAGGATGGTCAAGTTACATTACTGAAACTGCATATTATGTTCCTACAGGATATGCTACACTATCTGAAACAATCGAAGGTGAAGTAAAGGACATTACATCGACATTGTATGG
This sequence comes from Tortispora sangerardonensis, assembly GCA_030566855.1. Taxonomy (NCBI): domain Eukaryota; kingdom Fungi; phylum Ascomycota; class Trigonopsidomycetes; order Trigonopsidales; family Trigonopsidaceae; genus Tortispora; species Tortispora sangerardonensis. The sequence continues at coordinate 128,418 of JAKUBJ010000004.1, read as the reverse complement.
TAACATTCCTCAAAGTATAGCACAAACACTTACTGGATATACATGGAATGTAGAAGCTGAAGCTACTGTTACAGTAAGTGATGGATATGTCACCACTACTGCTACAGTACCTGAACATGAATATAGTTCAATAATGGCATCATTAAGTAATGCTTATACTTTCCCTGCGACACTTTCAAGATCTGTTATTAATGGAACAACTTTGTTACCTACGGCGATCAATGGATCTGCGTTAGTCAACGGTACAGTTGTTTTGAACGGTACATCTTTACAAGGAAACTCAACTAACACGACTATTGTTTAAGAATTGATTGTTATTTATTATTTAGAATGTAGAGATGTAAACAAAGTGTAGATGTAAACAAAGTGTAAACAATGTATGGGATATACACAGTGAATCGCGGTCGCGAATGATCAATATTCAAACTTTACCGGGTAAACTTAAACTGCAAAGTGTCCTTCGAAATTCTTCTTTATTCATCCCCTCGAAAATAAATATGCAATCATTCTCAGACCGTGAAAAACCTGAAGTTCTTGTCCTTTTTGACGTAGACGGAACATTAACACCTGCACGTCTTACAATTTCTGATGAAGTACGTGATACTTTAAAGGCATTACGTAAGAAAGTAGTTATTGGATTTGTAGGAGGATCTGATCTTTCTAAACAAATTGAACAACTTGGTGCAACAGTTAGAGATGATTTTGATTTCTGTTTCAGTGAGAATGGATTAACTGCATACAAGAGCGGTAAACAATTGGCTTCTCAAAGTTTCATTAACTGGATTGGTGAAGAAAAATACCAAAAATTAGTTAAATTTATCCTTCGCTTTATTGCCGATTTAGAGATTCCAGTTATGCGCGGTACATTTATTGAATTCCGTAATGGAATGATAAATGTAAGTCCTATTGGACGTAATGCATCAGTTCAAGAGAGAAATGATTTTGAAGCATATGATAAAGTTCATAAAGTTAGAGCTAAACTTGTTGATGCATTGAAAGAGAAATTTCCTGATTATGGATTAACATATTCAATTGGAGGACAAATTTCGTTTGATGTTTTCCCAACAGGATGGGATAAAACATATTGTCTTCGTCATTTAGAAAATGAAGGATTTAAAGAGATTCATTTCTTTGGTGATAAATGTTTTGAAGGAGGTAATGATTGGGAAATCTTTAATGATCCTAGAACTATTGGACATTCAGTTAATAGTCCTGATGATACTGTTCGTATTTTGAAACAGACTTTCTTTTAAGTGATTAAATCTGCTAGAAGAATTCTTCTTAAGAAGAGTTCTTTAGCGTTTGACGCGTCATCGAATGCTTAACAAACCTTTTGTATGGAATAACTCTTACTCAAGAGTTATGAAATCAACCTAATATAAGCCAAAACTAAAGCAGAAGTACCAGTAAAAACACCAACAAGCCATTGAATAACTTGAAACTTAATTGCATCCATTTGTGAACGTAAATTTGCCACCTCAGTATCGATCTTTGCATCTGCTTCTTTAAACCGTAATTCATGAACACCACTTTCTTCACGAATTCTACCTTTTTCTAAATTCAGATCAAGTTTAACTGAACTTTCTGTCCTTGAAACATCTTCTTTTAATTGTTGCTTTAATTTGTCTAATTCTGTACTTATTCTATCAAATTCAGCTTGTATACGTGAAAATTCAGCTTTGTCAAGTGTTTGAATCTCACCTTTAAGTTTGACTAGATCTACCTTTTGTTGATAAGTTTGTCTACTTTGAGCTTCACGACGTACAAGTACGATTTCTGCATTTGATAACGCTGTATCGATTGTTTGTGATATGATATTTGTTACATTTTTGGCTTGATTTGTGTTAAATCCTTCATTTTCTAACCTTTTGACTAAATCACTTGTATCGAATCTTGGTCCTGATATTGTCCTTATACCTAATGGTTTAAGTTGTTTTAATTGACGTAATTTCAACATAATATAGTAATTTGTTTATTTATTAATATGTGAATGCCTTTGTTTGTTTATGTTGAGTGAGAAATGACCTTGTTTACGTTGAGTGCGAATGTCTTTGTCTCTCTATGTTCAGTAAGAAAGTTGGTTGAGTGTGTGGGAACTAACTTTAACTTCTCTTCCGACAAAATGGCTAGAAGAACTGGTTTACAACGTGACGGTACGTATTATCACTTCTATAAATCATCAATTACTAACATTTATTAGTAATTTCGCTATACATAAAATGTATTAGAGCTATCCGAAAGAAACCCGAAGAAACTCAAAGAAACTGGACTCTATTTGTAAGAGAACAATTCAACTCACATAATCATATAGATAAAAGAGATTTCACAACTATCGAATATCTACTAAGAAAAGGATACAGAATGTTAGAAACTTATTCTGAAGATGGTGTAAGAGATATTCATAGATGATTATACAGTAGCAGCATATTTAAGAAGATTATCTTCACCAGAGTCAAATTTTAATGACATTTCAACTGCTGCTGCACCCCAATCAAGACCATGATTATGTCCATCTGCACCAATACCAGCTCTTTGTAATGCTTGTTCTTCTGTAAGACAAGTAAGTACACCAAAAATAACAGGACATGAATTCTTAACAGTATCGGAATTAAGTCTTAATAATCCATGACTTACAGAATCACAAATATACTCAAAATGCATAGTAGATCCTTTAATAACAACACCAATAGGAATAACTGCTGCATATTTACCACTTTGTTGTAAAACTTTTGCTGCATATGGTAATTCAAATGTTCCAGGTACTGAAACAATATCAATAGATCCTTCAACAGCTCCGGCTGATTTTAAACCATCAATCGTTCCTTGAACTAATGAATTAATAATTTTCGAATTCCATCTAGCGTGAATAATTGCAAATCTCCTATCACCAACATCATATTTTGTTACTGCACCAGGTCCTTTTTCGCTGTCATACATGATGTTATTGTAAAATCAATTCTCCGTATCTAGAATTTGGCGGGAAGGGGAAAGAACGAAATATTAAAGGTAGATATATTATTGCGAGTGAGGCTTTTCTTCGCCGTGCAAACTACTGTGACATCGCACCAGACTATTTGTGGCAAATATTAGTGAACATTGAGTAACAAGAAATGTTTCGCAAGTTAATATCTAGACAAATAAACATGTACGCAAGTCAATATGTAAACATATACGCAAGTAATGTAAGAATGTACGCAAGTAATGTAAACATATACGCAAGTAATGTAAGAATGTACGCAAGTAATGTAAACATGTTTACAAGAAATATGTTAGTAAATCCCTTGGTGTATACCAGTAACACGTAAATGCTCACACATTTACATTCTAATAACCATATCCTTCAATAGTATTAGCATACTGCCAATTCATTTTCTCACAATCTATATCTTTCTCAAATTCAATACCATCAGCTGTAACAACAACTCTACTATACTTATCAAGTGCCCTTGCATCTCTATATACTAACACCCTCATACATTGATCAATCCCCTTTATAGCTTCTTCCTTTGGTACTTCATTTGTTTGATCTTCATTCTTTGCAAGCTTTCTTAAAAGTGGAACTGCAAGGTACGCTCCAAATCCTGTTGCCATACTTGGTGATTGATACTTAACTCCAAGAAGGTCAACGTATCCTAAAAATTCTTTACCTTCAGAGTTGACTCCACCAACTACACAAGCAACCCATAATGGATCCATTTTGTTTCTTCTACCATATAATACATGAGCTAAATATTCATAAATATGTTCAGGCTCTAAATCTTCTAATGCAGTACCTTCAAAATCATAAGAACCATCAATAACCAATTGATCAAGTAATCGTGTAACATATTGTAAATCTGAAATATCACCTGATATACCAACAATTGTTTTCTTTCCAACAACCAAAATACGTTCTTGGTCTCTAAATCTTGCTAATGATCCATATGATGCAAGGTTATCAGCAGCAATAACTACACCACCATTGAATTTCGTGGCAATTACTGAAGTACCTGTCATTATAGGTTGCTGTGTATGATTCTTTGGAGCTCCTGCAGAAACATCATATTGTCCATAAACGTCATTTCTAGGTCTTCCCCAGTTTGTTTGTCCGAATTCCATTATGATTGTTATTGGTGTGATGTTGTGGTGAATGGTGAGTTGGTGAAGGAGTGACTTGTTTTCATACTAAGTGATTACGTAATTTATTGCAATTAATGAAATCTACAATATCTACAAACATTTCTACAAAATCATAATCATCTTACATTTATTCATAATCGTATAAACACAAACTATCGCCGAGTCCGAAACATAAGGCAAATATGAAATAACCAAAGTGGCTAGAGGAGTAAAAAACATAAAGAGATTTAGTTAGAAAATCTCATGTAAACAAATATTAAACGTCATTAAATTGTACTTCCGTTTTAACACCAGAAACGGTAAATCTTGTACCAAATTGACCATTGTCTTTCCTCTTCACGTTCAATACGAAGAGTCTCTTTAAGAACTTCAAGATCAACCTCCCGTCTACCAGTAACAAGATCAGCTTCACTTGGCTTAATAAAACTAGTACGATGCCAAACTTTGTAACCAACATAAAAAACAAGAATGACAGGTGCTGCTAAATATGCCTTGAAGAAAGTTTCAGCATTAGGTTTAACTCCTACAGGCCAAACAGCTACCCAGAAATCAGCAATCAAAACTAAGACATTAAAGACAATACCAAGGTATGATCCAAATATACCAGAATTAGCCTTGTAGGGAATTTCATCCATGGTATGACCTTGAATCTTCCAAGCAGCTCTGAAGAGAATATGACATAAGTTAATTGAAAGCCATGTAAATACGGAAGATAAACCGCAAAGGGCAAGCATCCAGTCAAAAATTTGTTGTTCAACAGGTGAAGCAGCAACAAAAGCGATAAGTCCAAATGTAAGCGAAACACTTACTGCAACAATTGGACGTTGCTTACGATCAATATAACCAAAAATTTTGGGGGCCATATTGTTATCGGCGAGACCAACAAGAGTACGAGAACAACCGAAAGTAGAAGCATTTGCAACAGATAAAATAGCAAGAAGAATTGCTGCATTAAGAACAGATGGTAAAACACTAATACCAGCATTTTGTACAGCAATAACAAAAGGAGACGCAGAAGCATCACCACTACCACTTCCAAGAAGTTTAGGATCATTATATGGAACAAGTAGACCAACCATAGCTAAAGCAAGTACATAAAAGATAATTACACGCCAGAAAACTTGTTTAGCAGCACGAGGTAAACTTTGACGTGGGTTAGCAGTTTCAGCAGCAGCAAGACCAACTAATTCAGTACCAGCAAAAGAGAAAGCTGCAGTAACAAATACACTGCAAAGACCCTTAAATCCATTATTAAAAGCACCAGGATTTATCCAATACTTATTACCAATAAATCCACCTTCTGGACCACCACCACAAATAAGTACTACACTAAGAATAATAAATCCGGCAACAGATATGACTTTTATACTTGATAAGATGAATTCACCTTCACCATATCCTTTTACGCCGAAGATATTAACAAAGCATACAAAAAGCCAAAATATAGCTACAAATACAGCAGGACTTACAGTTTCTGTCCAAAATTCACAAACCATTGAAGCCGCTACCAATTCCAATGGAAAGGTAACAAGCCAAAGCATACCGTAATTCCAACCCATAGCGAAACCCCAAGCAGGATCGATAAAACGTACAGAGTAAATTGAGAAACCACCAGAGATAGGGAAAAGTACAGCTAATTCACCTAAACTTTGAACAGTACAATAAAGCATAATACCAATAAGACCATAAGCTATTAAAAGAGAAGCAGGTCCACCAGCACTTAAAGCAGCACCTGAACCAATGAATAAACCAGTACCGATTGCACCACCAATAGCAATCATAGCTACATGTCTATGTTTAAGTGAACGAGATAGAGCACTATTCGAGATTCTGTATTTTGCAGTTGCTTCTTCATATGTACGACCAGTCGTTCTTGCAATATTTTCAATTGCTGCTTTATCTTCTGCTGAATATTCATAAGGTTTAAATGAGTCTCTCATTCTTACAATAAGAGACTTTTTTTGAGCATTTGGTACTTCATAGTCAGCAGCACCTAAATCGGAGTCAGTGAAAGTTTCACTTGGTTCTGAATTACCAGTATATTTCTTTTCTTCAGCCATGTTAAATAAATTAAAAAACCTAAGATTTTACCCCCTTTTTGTATGAAATATAAATTATTAGAAAGAACAGCGAAGAATTAAAGAAAAAGTGAGGAGAGCGATTTGTTCAAAAATAGGATCTTATATATAGTTGCGAGTTTTTTTTAAGTAGTGAACGATCTTGATCATTTGACCTATTATTTACAACCTTAAACCAGTTTCGAAGAAATTCGTTCCCATACAAACAATAACAAGATAGTAAAAATATACTTTCATTTTTTTAATAAATAGGCGATAAATAATGATAAAGTTGAAAAGGAAAGCAGTTATACCGTTACCGTTATTCAATGATTGGCTCTGAATAATGAGAAAAATAGCACTAAATATGAAAATGAAAAAAGTAGTTGAAAAGGTTCGAGAAGTTGAAGATCACTTGAAATTTAAGCGATAAAACGCTGTAATAAATCTCATGAGGAGTGGAAGTAATTGAGTATAAGAAGACCGGTCGCAGAGATATTTCCTTATTTATTAAGGAGAAGCGATGAAGCGATAGAACGATCGAATGTTTAGGGAGAAAGAAGGAAAGAAAGATCGGAGGAGAATAACGGAAAAGAATCCAATAGTAAAATCAGTTGAAGTATTGAACATCTTATCATGAGGATATCTTTGTATAGCCACAATTAAATATGACTTAATACAAAAGCGATACCGCTATACTTTTTCGATGATATCTTCTTAAACAGTAATAGCATGGCTTCATTAAATAGGATAATGTAATGAAATCCAGTTGAAGTTAATGAAAGCTTAATAGGTAACATAGCGAAGCATTATCCCAACAAGAGTGGGGAAGTGATGAGAAGAGTACCTAAAAAAAGCCATGACGACATTAAAATGGTAATTGCCATTCGTTCAATCATTAATTCATCTGTTCCAATTAGAAAATAGCAGTAAACCATCTAACGGCTTGGCAGTTTCCTAAAACTACCGGTACCGGTGAAAATTTTAATCGACTAGCTCTTGACAGGTACGAAAAACCAATAACAATCAAAAACCAGTTCATATCGAAAAAGCAAAATTCCCCGTATATTCTAATGAGGTCACTCATATAATTTCATTTTCTATAATCAATTCCTTCAGCTATTCTTGTCAATCATTTTCCTTTAATTAATCATTCTTTCTATATCTTTGTTCAAAGCTTTTTCATTCCGTACATAACCGAATCTTTGGAATTTCATTCTTGCGACAGTAAAACTTTCTGACATCTAAAAGACCAATCAAATAACGCTCGTTTCGCTACACTTTTTGCGTCCCCCCTCATGATTTTGTTGGCCATCGATAACCTAATAGAATAGAAACATGCAACATAATGAAACCACTGTAACTTCTTAATAGAAACCAAGTAAACGAAATAAACGAGTGAAACGACACCAAGAAACTGAATAAATTAACATACAACTATCAGTTCATAATAGCGGATTTATATCCCGAAAAGATATATTACTACAGTGAATATTTATCATCGATTCGTTCCAGCCTATGATCTTCCTTCATTTAAGGTACCATCTTCTTACTTGGCAACAGATAACATATGAAAATCATTGATAAGATATTTCAGAGTTGTCAACTAATCAAAAATCAATGTAATTATAGATTATATTACAGAGAAATGGCATGTACAACACAGCTTAATACGTTAATCCACATGATATGATAACAAAATTCTGTTGAATATTGATAGTATCGATCACTACTGAGTGGTTTGTTTCAAGACTTTAGTCATGAGGTATTAAGAATCAACACTAAGTTCCACTAGATTTATCAAACGGTAGATTTATCAAACGTTAGATTCATCCAACATATCATCTAACACTAACTTCATCCAACTATAGATCATTAACTCTACCTCATCAACTCTACATCATCAACGCATTATATGCACTTAAAAGTCACTATACTTAAGCCTTTACTGCTCTACTCAATAAAGCATCCTTAAACATCTCAATAGCTGTCTTTGATGGCTCTTCATTCTCCTCTGGTTCAATTTGTCCAGCTAAAATTTGAGAAACCTTATACGCTTCTGTCAATGAACTACTCTCTGAATTACCAACGATCTCTTCATAAACATATACTGCTTGTACATATTTATCACCACCAATTGACATATAATACCAAGCTTCAGCTAATAAAATTGCAATATTATCTTGAGCCCATTTTTTAGCATTTTTAACTGCTGCTTCTGCTTCTGCAATACGTCCACTACTCAACAATAATTGTACTTGAATTGCAACTGCATCAACATTATATGGACCAGCTAATGTAGCTTCTAATGCTTCACTGTTTAAACCTGCCCTACTAAGAACTAATGCAGCACTTGCTGATGTTGCTTCATCATATGGTGCATATTCACGAACCATATCAACAGCAGTATCAATATCAATATATGATTGAGCTAAAGCAACAATGCATTGTAATTCTGGATTTGGAGCATTTGCAAGACCTTCAATTACAGTATCATAATCACCTAAAGCAATCTTTGCACGTGCAATTAAAAGAAGTGCTTGAATACTTGCTTCACCAGTGAATTCTTGTGGATCTGAGCTTGCCACTTCTTCGTATTGTCCTTTATAGAAAAGGTTATAGATTTCGTATAATTCGGGTAAATTTTCTTGAAATGTCATTATAACAAAGTTTAATAGACGTGATAGAACGTGGCAAAAAAGTGATGTAGGAGATGACAAGCAGAAAGTGAAAATGGTGAAGTAAATGACCTGTTTAACAGGGTAACCTTCAAGTGTTTACCAAACATCTGCAACAAATCAATCTTGATCAGTTCAATGTCTGTTACTCCTAGACTTTTAATTAATAAACTTATAAAAGAATTAGCATTTTCAGGTAAACGTGGATGCTCGCTGGACGAGTTTTGGGTTTTGGTTGAAAATGTATTACCCTCGTTTGAAACCTCATTCAAATCGGTGATCTGGAAATGGCTAGTTGCACGATCTCAAGAAGTACGCGTATATTTTCATGATGTTGATGATATCGATACATCATTTGACGTGTCTGACTACTCTTTGGTGGATCAATTGTATAAAGATAATGTGCGTATAGGTGTTGATTCAGACATTTGTTGGACTATACTTACAGGTAAGAATGAAGCAGAGAATGTTGAAGTGACATCATTGCTTTTTGATATCCTGTGTGCAGTAGCTGTTAAAAGAAGTGAAGGTGCTACAGCAATTGAGATATCACAAGTTACGGGGCAAGACCCAAGATCATTGTTTAGTAGAATAAAGAGACTTATACAGCTTGATTTGGTAATTAAGACTCCTACTATTTATAATGGTGCTAATACCAATTTGATTACTTTGAAGCAATGTATTAGTGAGGCAAGTGATGAGAGCGATGGTGGTACAGTATTAGACAAAGTTTGTAGAGATATACTACTGACATTAAAGAAATCTAATAACAATATAAGACAAATTAATGATCTACGGCATGAACTTGGTTGTGATATTTCTGTTGCTAAACGTAAACAATTTCTACGTGCTATCTCTAAATTGTCTGAAAAGGAACTATTAAGACGTGTCAAAGTTCAATTGAACTTTGTGGATGAACAATTACCTATAATTGAAGATGACCGCATCAAAGAAGATGACGATACCGACGATACGACTCCTTCACTTACTATTAAATGTGTTCAATTGCTTCAAAAAGACTCAGATTCTGAAAAAACTGAAACACCCTCTATACTTACATCTACAAGTAGTGGAAGTAATATATCTAAACCTGTTTCTGATGTTTTAGATACATACCCTGTTAAATACTGTAATTTTTCAAGGTTTTATCCTTTAGAATTACAAATCTATGATTTTATTTCAAGGTCAGGTAGTTCTGGTGTTACTAGTATTGAAATAAACAATTTCTTTTCACTTTTGAATGTTTATCAAAGACCAATAGCAGGGATTCTTGAAAGGTTTGCTGTTTCTTATAATCCTAAGAAATCTTTAAAATTGAATGGTTATACATTTATGAAAGTATCAGATACTTCTGGAAAGCTTAATGTATCAAGATGTTTTATTGCAGCAAAGGCACAAGAGGTTTTTGCGTCGAATCTTGCTAATTCTATGCTTTTGCCAGAATTAACTAAACCTGTTAGAGGTAAGATATATAAGAGTTCGGCGGATATTGATAAAGCTTTTAAGGTTACTCTTGTTCCTATATGTGTTGATAAATCAATAGAACCACCCGTTATTGAATGGAAAAAAGGTGAAAATAAACGTGTAAGGAGTGATACTCAATTGGAGACGAATAAGCGTGCTAAGAATGATAAAGTTATTGTTATTGATACTCCAGAGTCTGTTGAATCTCCTATACAGAAACCAGTTGTACAAAAACGTGTCGCTTCATCAAGATTGAATGTTGCGTCAGGATTAAGACAAACTAATCTACTTACACTTCTAAATGAAGAAGGAAATGTACTACTTTTAGGACACAATATTACCTCCAAATATCAAGAAAGGTTTATGAAAGATAGTACAACACAAATTGATAGAAAGACACTTATGAGAGATATTTACTCATTAGAAATGAAAGGGAAAGTAATTAAGACATGTTATATGCAACATACAAATACAGGAAAATCTATACAGAAATGGTTTATAATTGAAGCTTCATTATCAGTTGATTCAGAAGAAGTTAAAGAGAAGCAATTAAAGTTATTAGATGAAGATAAAGCTAAACCAGTTATATCTTTGGATGTTATAAAAGAACAAGTTTCTTATTATGCACTTGATCCACCTAAATTTAATACAACAAGGACAGAGAAACAAGCAGATATAGCTGTTTCAGCATTTGTTGGATCATTAACAGAAGAACAGACAACAAAAGCAACTGAAGAAATTCTTCAAAGGAGTCGTGCACAAGAGCCTAAAAAAGATGTTAAGAAAGATATTATACCTACATCTAAAAGGCGTAAATTGAAGAATAAGAATGTTGTTAAAGAAGTTGAAGTACAAGAACGACAAAAGTTGGTCAAGTTTACTAAAGAAGATTCTGAAACTCTTTTACGTGTAGTTATTATTGTGAGATCATTATTTACAAATGGTGGTACTATTGATTGGGAAATTGTTACAAAATCATTAAATAATGGTAGTACATCAGAATTTAATCGTACAAGATGGTCAAGAGTACGTGAATTTTATGGAGGATCGAGAGTTATTGGAAAATATACTGAACAATGGGAAGATATTTATTTAAGAGGGTATAAGAATAAAGAAGTTCCTATTTTTGATAAAGAAAAGTTTGATGTTTTATGGCATGTTGAATATTGGAGAAGTAAAGAAGGAGAAAATGGAATGACATTGAAATCTGAAATTTTATTGAATGATGAAGATTTTGAAAATTTAGAAGAGAATTATCATATTTTCAGAGAGCCAATTGTTGGATTTGCAGAGACTGGTTTTGAATTGAAAAATGTTTATAATATTGATATTGGAAGACATGTTTCAGATATGGTTAATGATGCATCATCAGATATTAGGAAATTAGAAGTACTTTCAAGGACAAGTTTTTCATATAAGAAATATGAAGATGAAGAAGTATTAGATGAACGTATGGAGAGTACACTTCGTCTTTTAAGGTCATTAATTATGACACCTGAAAATTTATATGATCCTCATGTTGGACAAGCACTTCTACAGTCAATTGGTGAAGATAATTGTAGTAATGGATTAAAGATTTTAGAGAGATTAAAAGCTGTTGTTCATGTACAGGGAACTGTTGAGAAGCAAATACCTGGTAGAAATTATGTTCTTTCAGATAAGGCATTAGCACAATTGAATGGACGTAATAGGTTAAGTAATGAAGAAGTTACAGAGGTTTATAAGTGGATTAAAGAGTTAGAAGGGATTGTTTATGATAGAAAAGAGAAAGTTGAGATTCCAAGGGTTATGAGTGACAATCAAGTACGGAGTATATTTAATATGATTTGGAATGATTTAGAGTTGAATATAAAGAGGGATCATATGGTTATTGGATCACTTGTTGATGGGTACCTTTCTAGGAGTGTTGATAAGCAGAAGCTTGAATTTGATATGACTTTAGAAGGCAATGACATGGGCGGTAACGTCCATGTACGGGACGATATTAGTGCAAGTGATACTGTCAACTTACGTGACACTGTTAAACTTACAGATTTGGATGAAAATGTGTTCAACTTTAAAGTTCCAAATATCATTGAAACAAGACCAAGTTTATGTTCTTGGGTTGATATTAATGGGAATATGAATTTAGAAGTTTGGAATAAACTATGCAGTCTAATTATTGGTACAATTGAATCATGTCCTGGTATTACGTCATTGATATTATTACATAAGACAAGAACGTTCCTTACTATGGATGAAATCAAGGTTATTATTGGACATTTATTAGATATTAAATGTATTGAAAATGAAGGAGATGGATATAAGTTGATATCTCATTGGTATAAGTTGGTTATCGATCATTAGTGATAAAGGAGTATATTTGAACTATCGATGACTTTACTTGATTATTCAAATTGCATCATTTTGATTCTTAACCATGACATTGAATGTTGAATTTGAAGAACCTGATCGATCGAAAATATTTGGTATTTTAGCTGTTGATACTGAAAAATATATCAATTTAGCTATTATTAATAACAAATTAGAAATATGGTATTCTAAGGAAATTGAAGTACCTGAATTGTTTATTGACAAATTACCAAATTGGTCAAATATTGATGTTGTTTTAAGTTCAAAAGCTGGTAAAGGTACATGCGATGAATTTTATCATATAATTGAACCTTTATTAAAGATATTGGATGTTTCTTATGAATTGGTAGTTACAGAAACAGCTAATTCTATTATGGAATATGGTCAACAATTATGTACCAAATCAGACCAAAAAAGAACGGTTGTATTACTTTCTGGAGATACTAGTCTTAGAGAGCTTTTGAATGTTACTACACCTAATAAAATGGAGTTTGATTTAGTTCTTGTACCAGCAGGTACTGGTAATGCATTAGCTACATCATTGAATATAACAGTTCAAAGAAGTTGTGAGATTATATGTGGATCTAAATCGGCACAAAAGAATGTGCCTGTATTTCCTGTTAATTTACCACCAACAACTGATGTTGTAGCTGTTGTATCAGATAAACTACGAAGAAGTAGTAAAGGTGATATAGAAACTACAATATATGCAGTTGTAGTTATATCATGGGCTTTACATGCAGCACTTGTTGCGGATTCAGATACACCTGAATATAGGAAATTAGGTAATGAAAGGTTTAAATTAGCTGCAAAGGAGAATCTTGAAAGAGAAGAAGGGTATAAAGGTATTATGAATGGTGAACCATTTTGTAATTCATACTTTCTATTATCATCAGTACCTGAACTTGAACCTAATTTCCGTATTTGTCCGAATGTGGAACCATTGTCTGGTAAATTACATTTACTAACAATTAAGAAATTACCAAGTTCCGATATTTTGCAGTTATTGATGTCAGCATATAACAAGGGATCACATATTAATAATAATGAAGTTGACTACAGAGAAGTCAACAATATTACCCTACAAGTACTTGAAAAAGAGGAAAGAAAACGACGTATTTGTATTGATGGTAGTATATATATATTACCAGAGAGATCAAGTTTAAGAATTGAAGAATCGATTGAATCAGGTGCGAGATTGTATGTCTAAAGCCGTTTGTCACGTGGATCACCGAGACATAAATAACCACAACCGTGCCAATAATAACCTACGACATCTACTACCACGTAAGCAACTACTAAACAGCGAGATAACAGTAAAGAGTACAATAATAACAGGAATCGTATTTATCATGTCATTCTCCGACAAACTTGAGAACGAATATAAACGACCATCTTGGAGATTTAGTGGTATATCAATGTTGATTACAATTGTAGGTACAATTGCCCTTTGTACAATCACAACTGGTTGTTATTGGATGAAAGATACATGGACAAGAGTATTAGGTATTTATCCTCATCAATTGTTCTCAAAAGTAGAATTTCAAAATTCTATGAATGACGTAATTATAAGTGATGATGGTTGGAAAGGTACATGTCCTATTGATTTACCATTGTCATGTATGAACAAGACAATTGAACATGATTTATGTTGCTTTAATTCACCTGGTGGTTTACTTTTACAAACACAATTTTGGGATTCATATCCTGCAATTGGTCCTGATGATTTGTTTACAATTCATGGGTTATGGCCTGACCTTTGTGATGGTTCATATGAAGAATTTTGTGATCGTTCAAGAGAAGTAGAATCAGTTAAGGATGTTCTTGAAAAAGGTGGTTACGGAGATTTAGTAAAGACCTTATCAAATGTATGGAAATCAAATACAGGAAGTGATGATTATTTATGGACTCATGAATGGAATAAACATGGTACTTGTATTTCTACATTAAATGCTGAATGTTATGAAACATCAAAGACTCCATTAGAAGATGCAATTGCTCATTACTTTATTAAGACACTTAAAGTATTTGCACAACTTGATTCTTATGCTCAATTGGCTGAATATGGTATTATTCCATCAACTGAAAGAACTTATACACTTAATGAAATACAAAAGGCACTTTCATGGAGAAATGGTACTGAAGTTGTTGTAAGATGTACAGGTGGCAAATATTTGAATGAAATTTGGTATTTCTTTCATGTACTTGGACCAGTACAATTTGGTGAATTTGTACCTTCACAACCTGATGGTGCAAAGACTAATTGTCCATCATCTGGTATTAGGTATATGCCAAAAGTTAAAAGAGGACGTCCACCTGTTGTTACAACAACTCGATCTGCTGAACCTGTTAGTCCTACTGATGCTTTTCAAGGTACTGGTAATATTGGAATTGAAGCACAAGCTGGTTGTCTAATATCAAATGGTCATTGGTATAAATCTGGTACATGTGCTACTTATCATGCAACAAGATCTGATGATTCTGTAACACTTAGTACATCTAAGGGTAATTGTGCAATTGTTGATGGTGAATTTGTATGTAGTCCTAGTATGACAGCTACAAAATTTACTGTTGATTCTGCTGGTTATTTGGGTTATAAGACAGGATTTACATGGTATGTTGATACTGCACCTGAGAGGTTTTCTCAATCAGTTCTTTATACTTCACCTAGGTCAAATAGTGATATTCCAATATCGCTTATTTGGACTGTTTAATTTATTTAAGTGTATTTTATAATTTATGCGTAGACAATGTATGCATAACATAACCGTTACATTGTTGTATGTAACTTACTACGCGTAGTAAGTAACTTGCACCATCCCATCATCTCACATTTCGTCACTATCATGTCAGCTATTGAAATAAACGATACCCCCCTAGGATCAAATAATCTCTCATTATTAGCCCAAATAACAAATAATGATATATTTATTAAATTACCCGATGAAATAATACAAAAAGGTTTTGAAAGAGATACTTCAAAGGATACTTCAATGACATCATCTGAACTCATAGAAAGAAAACTTTATTATCCTGCTGCTGAACGAGCAAAACAAGAAATTATATCTGCAAGATCACTTGAAATTGCATTCGAAACTTGGTATGATCGATTTAGATACTTAAATAGTGCTGGTTTACTACAAATAAGTATAGCTGAATCAATTAGACTTGGTGATCTATCTGACCCTCAATTCTATGATAATAATGGTATATCTCTCGTACCATGGAATTTACGTCTATTTCTTGCACAATTATGCCCTTTACAGGAATCTTTAACAAATAAAGTAACAAAACTTTACTCTCTTTTGAAATCTTGTTACCATGAAAGATCTCTTGCTGAAACTTCAACTACAAAACAAGTATGGACTCATAGAATACAGACAATTGGGTTTTTGGTGGTTTCTTTATATATAAATAATAATGATTATATGACTGCTCAATCATTGCTTGAATCTATGCATAATGATCTACCTGATAATCCAAGAGTTTGTTTTCTTCTTGGTCTTATGTCTGCTCAATTAGGTATATTAGATCAAGCTACTGAATGGTTTACTAAAGCCTCTTCAAATCCTCAAGCTTTAATATTTACAACTATTGCTGAAGGTGATTGGGCACAAGCTGTAAAGACATTAGAAGCACAATTAAAGGAAGATCCTGATAATGAATCATTAAAGAATAATTTAGCTGTTTGTATGATCTACAATGGCCAAATAGAGTCTTCTATTGATCTATTTGAGACTTTAATAAAATCACATTCTATACTTCCTCAAACAATTGCTAATTTGTGTTCAATGTATGATTTGTCTCCACAAACGTCTGCAAAGAACAAGGCTCAAATGATAGAGAATATAAGGAATGGTGGGGTTTATAGTTTACCTGATATAAAGTCTCTACATATGTGATCTACTAGAGTTTGCATGTAAGAGTATACTCGTAAGAGTGTACTCTTACATACACTTGACATGTCAATCTACTGTGTCTATTGAATACTATACTCTTACATACACTCAACATGTTACTCTACTATTGGATATTATATTCTTACATATTATTATCTAAATCATATTGGCTGCACAAAATTACTAGGTGCTAATCCAATATCATGACTACCTTCTCCTGTCAATCCGAATACTTCAACTTCCCACCATCCGTCTTCTTGTACCTTTAATACAAGCAAAACATCTGACTTCTTAAATGAAACTTCTTCATCAGGAATTTGTGCCTTATAATCATACTTCGCTTTCACATACTTCAACACTGGTCGTCCATCTCTTGATCTTACAGGAAGTTCAATTGTCTTTCTTTCAGGATGTGCCCTGTTGATATTGTTCATCGATTGTGACTTATTGTACCCTCCATAATTATCATATTGATTATGTAATTGTTCATTGTACGATTGAGAATGAGCAATTCTGTCACTTCTTTGATCATACATACGTTGTTGATGTTGAGGTGAAATGTTCCTTCTAACGTCTCCTGGTCCTTGCATCTTAGGTACTGTTCTACCATTAACAGATGTAGATGATTCTGATTTCATCAATTCTGGACGAACAGAGGTAACAGGGGAAGTCATACGCACACTATGATTAGAAGCTTGAGACATGTGTCTGTGAGAAGCTTGAGGCATATGTCCATGAGATGCTTGAGGCATATATCCATGAGATGCTTGAGGCATATGTCCATGAGATGCTTGAGATATGTTTCCATGAGAATCATTGTAGTTAGAAATTTGAGGCATAGAAATAGAAGAAATCATTGATGAATTTTCTTGCCTTGCCTTTGGCTGCACATCTAATTTTAAATCTTCTAATGCCTTTAACAATGGATCATCACCATTTCCTGTCAAAAGTGCTTCAGGCATAACCATAGATTTAGGTCTTTGTTTATGTGTAGGAGATGGTTTGAAACTATTCATACTAACAGATCCAGTTAAAGTAGGAGCAGGTGAGACTGTATTTTCAGAATGAAGACTCTTGTTAGAAGATTTACGTTTCAAATGATCAGCAAATGATGTTGCTGGTCTTTCTATCTCTTCAATTGGTTTAGTGTTAACACTAAGACTTCTAGGACGTCTATCAAATGGAGAATACCATTTTCTAGGTGGCGAAAGTTCAACAGGTTTGCTAAATGAATTATTATTCATTGGAACAGGTTGTGCCTCAGTGGTCATAACTGGACTTTGAGATAAGTCAGCAATTGCAACACCTATTTCACCATTATATCCTTCTTCATCTGCAGAAATAGTTGAAAGTCTAGAAGCAGTAGATAAAGTACCAGGACTAGAAGATCTATTAGCAGAATGACGATCTTCTAAAGTATCAGGACTTAAACGAGGGATATTGTTAAGAGGATTATACATTGATTTAGTAGTTGGAAATGGATAAGAATTGATTGCAGGCTGATTATCAAACTCACCTTCTAAATAATTAATAAAAGTAGGTGCAGGTGTGATTGTTGATCCAGTAGCTTTTGATTTAACAAAACTATTTAGATCTTCAGCAATATCACATTTCTCAAGTTGTTGTCTAATATTTTCACATGATGTATCATCATTAACACATACTGTTGAACAAATATTAGTGAAATTCCAAAGACTTATTTTCATGAAATCAATACGTTCTTCTTCAAGAACTTGAAATTTATCACATGCAAGTTCCCATTCAGCATTCCATCTTTCAACTGTATCAGCAAGTGTTCTTACAGCTATTTGATACTCTCTTTGAGAATTAACTAATGATGCTTGAACTTTTTCAAGACGTATATTGTTCTTTTGAAGATCTTTACCTAACAGCATATTCTTCTGTGCAACATATGAATTCATCTTATTAGTATCATCTTTAAACTTCTCCCTGGCTTTCTCTACAGCCTGCTGTTGAGCTTGTTTACATTTCCTTAATTTCTCAATAGTTGCTTCAATTGTCTTTCTTCTTTCTTTAACACTATTAACAAATGCATTTAATGGTTCTTCTAATTCTTGACGAATTTGTTCAGCTGCTTGATTATGAGATTTTGCATATTTTTCAGTCTCAATTCTTATATTCTCACAAGCTAATTTGAAATTACCTGATTCACCACTACCAAGTGCTCTACGAGATAAATTCATCAATTTCTTAGAATACTCTTCTTCAAGTAATTGACGTTCCTTATAAAATGCCTTCAAATCTTCACATGTAGCTTTCGCATCATGCATTCTTCCAGTAAGAATATCTACACCTGCATCTTTTGGATCCCAAAAATTCTTAGAAAATAGTGTCTTTGACATCTTTCAAATCTTATAACAAATAAATACTTAACAAGTAAATGCTTATCATAAAGGAAAAAAAGTGAATCTAAATCTAATATAAATTTATTCGATCGATATTTGTTTATATACTTCCTATTTCGGTATCCAGTTCGATTTAAGAACAATTTAAAATTAACAGGGTAACACAAAACCTAACAACCCTTATTTCTCCAACTTACTGTTTTTTTCTTCTACTTCTTCTATTCACCTTACAACTTGACCTTCCGTTTCACGACTCATTGTTTTCTTTTTCAATCATATAACTTTTTTAAACGAATTCGCATACCTTTTATTATTTTTCTTTTGTATACGTTAATTCTTATCATTTCATTGTTGTTTATAGTCTTACCCTACATTTACAAGGTTTCAATCGTGATTGTGTTCTATCACTTTTCTGCATTATTCTCACGTTTCTTGTAAGCTTTTCTCATATTTTACAGGGTTCTTTATAAATTGCATTCGAAATCTTCTTTTTACTTTAAACAATTTTTCATTTAGCTGGGTTCCCTTATTTTTTGACCCTCGAAAGTTCTTCCTTTTTTTTCTCTCTTACTTCCTTTCTTTTTTTCTCTCTGTATATTACAGCAAAAATTGCGAAACAGCTATAAGGTTTAAATAGAGTTTCTTTATACAATTATTCCTTTTTGCATTTAAAAAACTGGATATTTCGATCAATAAAGCCGTCCTAGCGGCACAAGTCTCTTTACTACTCAATAATTCAAACACTTCTTCAAAGGATTTTATCACTGTAATTGATCTTGTCAACTCTTATCCTTCAGAAACTTATTTAGAAATCATAACAAGAGTATTTTTGAAAGTCGATTTATTAACTGATTATTCACAAGATTCACCTTTTGATTGCTTTATTTTCACTTTATTTGACTCTCTTTCTTCTGATTTAAATAGATTACCTTCTTGGATTAATCTACTTACTTCTCTTACTTCACAAAAATTAGAATCGTTTTTTATACATTATAAAGAAGCATATTGGTCTATTCTTCTTGTTTGTATTCATTGGTCAACTGATAATTTGGTGATTGTAGGATTTCTCAAATCTCTCTCTTTACAAAACTTATCAATTCCTCATACTTTATCTATATCTAATACTATTAAAGATATAGATTCATCTTTATACCACGATTTATTATCACCTTTAAGAGATCTTTTACTAAAAAATCTTCCAAATATGGCTTCATCTTCTTCTTTTATTGATCGTATTCGTGAGGCAGGACCTCAAGTTTTAAAGAATCATGATACTTTTATCATGGAACTTTCTCTTAGTCCTGTAATCACTGCTCGTGATTTAAGCTCTGTTTTAGCTCTCACAACTACTGATCCTTCTTGGGTTGGAATGTCTTTAGGTGCTTGTCTAAGAGCCGCTTTTCCACATGACAATTGGCAAATTATCGTATCTCTCTTAGACCAAGTCCCCGATTTTCATATAAACTCTCCTCAAGATTTAGCTAACCTTTTTATCGCTTTACAAGCAATTGCTCCTGATGGTTCTCTTTTACATACCTTTTTATCTATTCGTTGGTCTCATCCAGTTAGAAGAAATGCCGTATTACAACAACTCTTTTTAATCTCTCCTGATGACTTTAATTTCGCTGAAACCCCTCTTCCAAAAGTTATTTCAAATTATGACCTTCCTTCAAATCTTCATATTTATGACCTACAAATTTCAAGATTTAAAAATGAAGTATTAAACGTTCTAGACGTTGTACGTTTTCTCTTCGAAGCTGCTGATCAACAAGTCGATAATGATATACCTGTTTCTCTTCTTGATAGATCTGTTAAAATCTTTCCTGAATTAGTTCTTATTGGTGCTTTGAAATGTTCAAAGCCTTGGACTGCTTTACAAGATCGTGCTATTACTGGTATTCTTGATGTATTTATCTCTGGTACACCTTCTGATGGTTTAATTTTTTCAATTATTTATCATCTTGATGAACATTTACTGCTTAATATCTTTTTGGACTATTATAATCGTTCTCCTGCTGTTATGCCTAGAATTGTTGATATTTGTCATACTATTAGCCGTTTGGAAGAATTTGTTCGCTGTAGAAACCTAGGATTTTCTATAGAAGTTGCTTGTATTGCTGCAGGACATAATGATATTAATTTAGAGAACTTTTTATTGGAAAGATATGATGCTTTAGGTGATCAATTTATTATATCTTTAATTTCTTTCCTTGAAATGCGTTCAAATAATGATTATGCGGAGCTTCAAAATAATAGAGACGCTCTTGATATTCTTAGAGTTCCTGTTGTTTATTTGCTTCTTAGCTTTCTTAATTCTTTACCTTTAGCTCCTGATCTTGCTGAGAAACTTCAAATTATTCAAACTCAATGTCTACAAACTTACTCTAGACTTGTTAATTGGGGACATGGCCATGATGATGTCATTCTTATGAATACTGAATCAAATACATTTTCTCAATTAATTGAACGTGAAATGAAACAAGCTTATCAAAAGCTTTATGAACAACAAATGAGTATTTCTGATTTTATTCTATTACTCCAATCTTTAAGATCTTCTAACGACCCTAATGATCAAGATCTTTATGCATGCATGGTGCATTCTTTATTTGACGAGTATCGATTTTTTCCTCAATACCCTGTTTCTGCTCTTGCCACTACTGCTGTTTTGTTTGGCTCTTTAGTCCAATACCATCTTATAGACGGTATTGCTTTATCTGTTGCCTTTAGATTCATTCTAGAAGCTCTTCGTGATCCTCCTGATTCTAATATGTACAAGTTTGCACTGCAAGCTCTTTTGCAATTCCAAACTAGACTCTCTGATTATAGTGAATTTTGTGCTATTCTTATTCATCTTATTACAGCTGATTCTGTACAACCTCAACTTTATGAAAAGATTCGTGAATCTGCTTACAGTTTTAACAAGAGTGGTGTACCACCTCCACCTCCTTCTGTGTTTACAAGTATTAATGTACGACCTGACAATACAGCAATTCCTGATGAAGCTGAAAACATTGATGAAAAAGTTTTATTTATTGTCAATAATGCAGCTAAAAGCAATATTGATTCTAAAGCAGCAGAATTGAAGAGTATACTTGATGTTCGTCAATTCAGAGCTTTTGCTAAATATATTGTTGATCAAAGAGCTAAATTAGAACCTAATAACCATTATCTTTATTTCAGATTGGTTAAAGCTGTTGGTTCACATATTTTAGATTATAAGATTTTACATGAAACTTATGTATCTATTTTACGTTTGATTTCATCTGAAAATACAGTTTCATCTTCTGTTGAAAGAAATCACTTGAAAACTTTAGGTTCTTGGCTTGGTCTTATTACTTTGGCTCAGAATCGTCCTATTTTATATTCTAATGTTGCATTTAAAGAACTTCTTTTGCAAGGATATACTTCTGAACGTCTTGTGGTAGTAATTCCTTTCACTTGTAAAGTTTTAGAACAAGCTAGTCAATCTGTTGTCTTTAAGCCTCCTAATCCTTGGATTATGGGTATTATTGAGCAAATTACTGAATTATATTATTTTGCTGATCTTAAATTGAACCTTAAGTTTGAAGTGGAAGTACTTTTAAAAGCTTTGAAGCTTGATTTTGATGATATTGAACCTTCTACTCGTCTTCGTGAGATGCAAGCTATACGTGATCGTGTTGAAGAGGATTCTTCTAATATTGTTTCAAAAGGAATGGAGAATCTTAGTATTCAAGGAGATGGACCTGCAGCACCTAGTACAGAACCTTCTTTTAGTATGCAAGCATTGTTATATGCAAATTATGAAGTTGTTGGAGAGACAATTTTTGCTACACATGCACCATTTAAGAAGGTATTTTTACTTGCATTGGATAAAACTGGACGTGAAATATTAGATCCTGTTATTGAAAGGTCAATTTCTGTTTCATGTGTTACTGCTAAGAGTCTTATTGGTAAAGATTATGCTACTGAAGTTGATGAGCAAAAGATATTTTCTTCTGCTGCAAAAGTTGTACAATTGCTTAGCAGTCAGCTTTCTATGGTTACAAGTATGGATGGTTTTAAGTCTGGATTAGCTTCTAATATTCATTCTCTTGTTATTTCTAGTGGTATTGGAGAACAAGGTTTACCTGGAGATGCTATTGCAGCTTGTTTGAATGATAATGTTTCTGCAATTTTGGATATTATTGATAGTGCTACAAAGAATCGTGCTCTTTTACAAATGAGAGAAGTACTTGCACCATTTCTTACAGTTCGAAGACAATTTGTTGAAAAGCATCCTAATGAGCAGTATAGTGATAATTCTATATCTCAATATGCACTTGATCTTCCTGCTTCATTACGTGTTAGAATTTCAGGAGTTTCACCTGAACAACAGCATTTGTATGATTCAATTGGAGCACATATTTCAGCTGAAAATGTTGAGAATGTTGAATCTGATGTCCTTTCACCTCCACGTACTGAAGCATTATTAGCAGATAATTATGGAGTTTCACCTAGTGGTGCTTTGTATAGAGATAATGAAGAAGGAGGAGATTCTGTTATACCATCTACAGGAGATAAAGGAGCTGATGAATTATATGCGATTGATCGTATGATGTCTACTATGGATAATGTTGTTGATGAAGCAGTTGCACAAGTTTCTACACATTTACAGCAGTTATGTGAATTTTGTAAGACAAGATTTGAAGGAGATACGTCACTTTCTGAATTACCAGCTGAAGGACCAGTTAAGAATGGAGTTTCATTGATTATTAATACGATTAATTCATTTATTAGTCATCCATCAGCAGTTGAATCATTTGCATTGAAATGTTCTCAGACTATTATTGTTATGCTTTTCACATATTCATCTATTAGGATTAATCGAGAGATGGTTGCATTTTGTCTTGATAGGCTTTGTGATCTTTCACCAGGAGTTGTTCGTGATATAATTAAATGGCTTATTGATGCACCAGATCAAAAGAAGTTTAATGTTTCAGCAGTTTTAACATTAATTGAAGGAGGGTTTGTTAGTCCACCAGAATTGGATGTTTTAATTAGTGATAGAATTACAGAAGAGAACAAGCAAGCAGTTGATTTTATTTGTCAGTTAATTGAACAATCAGTTCTTTCATCACCACCTACAGCACTTAGGACAGATTTTACAGCATGTTTACAAGCATTGCATATATACCAAACTAAGCATAAAGAAGATAGTTCAGTGCTTGAATTATTTACAGCACTTTCTAATGCTAAGCAAACACATTTGTATAAGGATTCAGGTACACCAATTGGAGCAAAAGCTGAAATGGGAGTTATATTTGCAGAATGGATTAGATTGACACAACATCCAGCACAGACAGAAAAGCTTTTAACTATATTTATTTATCAATTGATTGAAGAAGGAGTATTTTCTGAGTTTGATAATTTGAGCTTATTTTATAGAGTTTCATTGATGATGGCAGTTGAAGGTTATGTTAAGGAATGTGAGAGTGGTAGATTTAATGAAGAGACTTTTATACCTATTGATGCACTTGCAAAGTTGGTTGTTAGAAGTCTTTGTGTTATTGATAGTGCAGATAGTAATGAAGGTATTGGATATTTACGTATGGTTCTTGCAGTTTTCACATTAGTTGTTGCACATAAACATGAGACTATGGGAGCATCATTTAATGAGAAGCCATTTTTCAGATTATTTTCTAGTATATTTGCAGAATGGAATTCTATGCATATGATTGGAAATAAAAGGAGTAATATTAGTGATGAAGCATTTTTTGAACAAATTGGAAATACATTAAAGACATTACAACCTATTGCATTTCCTGGATTTACATTTGCATGGTTAAGTTTGATTTCACATAGATCATTTATGCCTAAAGTATTGTCTTTACCTAATTGCAGTGGATATGGATTAATGTTTAATTTATTAGAAGCAGGACTTAGATTTTTGAAACAATACCTTGAACCTGAATATATGGCTAATTCTATAAGGGTTATATATAAAGGATTATTGCGGGTTATATTAATATTACTTCATGATTATCCTGAATTTCTTGTTGGGTATCATTATCAATTTTGTGTATTAATTCCTGAACACTGTGCACAATTAAGGAACATGTTTTTGTGTGCATTTCCTAAATCATTGACATTACCTAATCCGTTTACACTTGATTTAAAGATGGAGCTTGTTTCAGGTATTAATAAGCCACCATTTGTTATGGGCAATGCATCTGAATACCTTGAGAATTATGGAGTTAAAAGAGCTATTGATGAATTAATTGCACAAAAGGATATAAGTAATGAAGGAGTTGAATATATTCTAAGAAGGTTGCATAGAAACGGTAAGATTGATCAATTGTCGATCAATTGTTTAATGGTTTACCTTGGCAATTTAGCAGGCGAATCTAGAACTACATTTGCAGGAGAAGATAAATCTAAATTGAACTTGAATGGATTACAGTATCAATTACTTGTCAGAATTGTTGATGGAAGTGAATGGGAAGATAGATATTTCATTCTTAGTGGTATGGCTAATCAATTGAGGTATCCTAACAGTCATACACATTTCTATTCAAGTGTATTGAAATATCTTTTTGCTACTGCTATTCAAGGTAGTAAACGAATTGAGATTCAAGAACAGATTACACGTGTTCTATTAGAAAGATTGATATGTAACAGGCCACATCCATGGGGTTTGTTAGTTACATTTACAGAACTATTGAAGAATCCTGTTTACAAGTTCTGGGATTTAGTGTTTATAAGGAGTTCGCCTGAAGTTGAAAAGCTATTTGGAACGTTATATACGCACATTAACGTACCAGCAGGTTGAATTAGAATGACAAAGCTAATTTTATGATTAAAGTATAGTAAACCGATTTTCTTAAACTTAAATGAATGTTTAAGCGATAGATAAGCATAGAGGGATTATTTTAAAGTGATTTAATCAGAATTGTTGATATCGGAATTACCTAAATAGGTAACAGCGATAAGAAGCCAAGCAATTGACATATTAGTTAATGAAAGGGCAAGTCATATGTAGTTGTTGCTGCTTTTAGTAGTTAACTGTGTTTGCGTCTATACGAAGTATACTCTCACTCACTCCTTTGCACATTCTTCACACTTCACATAGTGGTCAAACTCTAAACACTCCACAGTGTACAGTCTGTACTCCATCTACCCCAATTCCTTTACTCTACATTCGTACTTCGCACGCATTTATGTATACACTTCTCGCAACTTAAGCATTCGCTACTACCTACAGTTACAAGTTGGGTCTGACTTTAGGTACTAGTTTAGCCCCCTTTTACCCGGCCTCGTAATTTCAAAACCAACCTGTTATCTTACTCACCACTTCTACTCTCTTACTCTCCACTTCACAAACATCCTTCTTTTCTCTTTCTCCTCTTTTAATCACTTCTTTATTTATAAATATATAATATTTAGGGACAAAGTTCTTTCTTTCAATCATCTTTCTTTACCCTATTCAATACCTCGTCTGTCACATTATTGCCGCTTACTGAGACCAACCAGCCTACTACTCTCTTCATCTCTCTGTCTAGTTTGCTGCTTCTTCTCTTTTTCGCCTGCTTGATTCTTCTAATTTTTGGCCCTTTAAAAAGTAAGTATTTCTTCTCTTTTCTATTCTTTTTTTTACTCTCTTCTTTTCGTCAACTCCGACTCGCCGCCTGCCGTTTTTGGCCAACGCACAACACATACAATTTTGACTGCTTCTCAATTATTCTTTTTGCCACTCTTCTTATCTTTTATTTTCTTTAGAAATATTAAAATCCGATCAGCTTGTGGTCTCTATTTTTAATTAATTTTCTATATTAATTTTCTACTTTTTGGCTCTTTCTCTTATTTACTGCTTCGTATACATTTTACGGGCTTTACGCTTTTTTTCTTTCTCTATTTTACCCGCCAATTTAATCTCTATAAGACCATTTCCACTACAGTTTCAATTTTGCCAGCTCATCGCCAGCTAATTGCTACTTAACGTTCACTCTTTCAATTCTTCTTGTCACTGTGTTCTTAATTATTTCCCTAGGCATTGCTTATCGCTCTCGATATCGGACCCTGACATCTCTCTTCTTATCCCGATCATTCGCTTATCTACTTATCCTTTTCATTAATCAAAAAGGGTTGTTTTATCTTTATAATTCATTTACTAACCCTTCTAGACTTTACTTCATATTTATTCCGCTTATCGAAATGATGCCCGCTCCTATAGACATAGCACAACATTCTCACTCTTCTCATCAGCGATTTCGCAGAGAATCTGTAGCTCATTCACAAGGTATGGGTGGTGTCTCTTGGGGTGCAATGTCTGTTGGCTCTTGGCTGCGTGATGAAGTTGTAATGGCAAATCTTAGCAACCAAATCCCAGAACCTCCAATGTACCAAAGTCAAATGAGTACTTCTCCTTCTTTACATTCTTCTTCCTATATGCCTCGCATGGAAGCTAACTTTTGTCGCGATTATAGCTGTTGTGGCAAAGCTTTACCTACTTTACATGATCTGCTGCGTCATTGTGAAGAATCACATATCGCTCCTTCTCCACCTTTAGTGGAACCTCCAATTCTTCGTGCAATGCCCAATCTTGAAGCCGTATCCACAAATGAAGTATTCCTTTCTCCGGAATCTTCTAGCTCTAGTACTCCTATGGTTGTCGATGAAGACGAAGATATGTGTATAGATGACCCTGGTAGACATCTATACGTAATGGAACAAGGTGAAAATCGTCCATATAAATGTCCTGTAATTGGATGCGACAAAACATACAAAAATCAAAATGGCTTGAAATACCATCGCCAACATGGCCACCAAAATCAGACTCTCAAATCTAACCCTGATGGTACTTTCTCTGTAATAGATCCTATATCAAATACCCCTTACACAAATGGATCTTTCGAAAAGGATAAACCTTATCGTTGTGATATATGCGGAAAGAGATATAAGAATCTGAATGGTCTGAAGTATCACCGTGCACACTCAACTCATTGATGAAATACATTTTTTACATACTCACTTGCACATATAATGAAATAAACAAAGGTCTATATGTCTTATACAGTTTTTAGTTTACTTCATTTGTTTTTATTTCTCTTTCTCTTTACATTTCTTTACTTGATTCGATCTTCTACGTCCCCTTCGGTTTCACTCTAATTGACGAGCTTCAATTTGCTTATCGTGTACTATACACGTTTAAAGAAATGAGAAAAAGATGATTAAGGAATTAAAACGAGCATCTTTTGTCTGTTAAGATCATTAAAATTAAAAAAAATGGATTTGACGTTCTTTGTAGGTTAGCTTCACCTGATCTATACAGTTCATCTTCTCCAACGGTCTCGGGATAGGTATTTACTTTTCAATGCAACATTTCTATAGAATACGAATGTTTGTTTTTGCTATTGTATTATGAACAATTATTTTATCTTATATTGCAATGATAGAAATATTCCTATAAACGTATTCAATAGATGTAACATTTGTAACCACCCTAACCCAATGTAATTGTCTATATATATGACGTTGTACCATACACCTCTATAAGCTGAGTCCCGGTGGCCGAGTGGTTAAGGCGACGCCCTGCTATTCTAGTAGTTAAGGCGTTGGGTTTTACCTGCGCAAGTTCGAATCTTGTCCGTGACGCCATATTTTTTTGCATCTTTATTTGTTTTTTTAATTGATTCTATCAATTATTATATTTTTTGTGCTTACGTAATTTCATAAGTATTGCATAAATAAATGGAGTAAACGAAGTATACTTTTTTGTGGTTCAAGATAACGTAGTAAACAATCTAGGTAGATTCACTTTTGGTTGATCTGACGATTCGTTATATGATCCTTGGTTAACATCACCATATGAGTATGCATCATTTTGGTCGTCCGAATTAGACTGTGATAGATCTCTAAAGCTATGACAAGATGCAACAGCTTTAAGAGCGGTAAGACGATTACTCTTATACATATCGTATAAGTTAGATCCGGTACGATCAGTAATGAAGCTTTTAGAAGTTTGATCATTAGGTTTATAAGATCTGTAAGGGCTTACAGGGATTGAACCAGTGATATCATCTTCATTGTCAGAATCAGAAAGACGATAATCATTGAAGTTATAGTGAGCAGGTACATGTTCTTCTTGTGGTATAGATGTTTCTTTACGAGGAGGCAATTCTGGAGAGCTAGATACTTCTATATGTTGTGCTTCAGGGTATTCATTACCATAGCTGTCATAATGAGTAGCTCTTGAGTATCTGAAATCACCAATGATTTCATGTATTGAGCCTTCATGTGTTGAGCTTTGATCATCTGAATCTAAATGTTTATTTGATCTCTTTAGGAATCTTAATTTCTTTGATATTCTTCGATATAATGACTTGGAATGTGTACTGTTAAGAGAGCTGTCGTCAGTATAAGTAATTGGCACTACAAAAGACGGTTTTGAGCTTCTAAAGCTACCAATTAGTCTTGATTTAATCTTGGAAAAGCTTGAAGTTGACTGTATATCATGATTATAATGTTTATGATTGAATCTTCTATGGTCATTACTTTCAGGAGTTGTTGATTCAGTTGACAAAGCGATTACGTCATCTGAATGATAAATTTGTTGATAAGTAGGTATACTTCTTTCACTTGTATTAATACTATGATTTGTTGAAGTATAGAATTGATCAATTTCTTCAGTACTTGAAGAACCACGAAGAGCCCAAGGTTCTAAAGTTGATTCAGAAGGTTTAGATGTACGAGATTTGAATTTGAAGAGATTTTTCATGCTTTTGGTTGCTTGAATTTGTGTTTGTGAATGTAATTATTATGTTATTAGTTATTGTCGTTATTGTGGAGTATGCAACTGATATGCACGGATTACCCTTTTAGGAAGTCATATGACAATTAAAGTTTACTAGTATGGGATAATTTTTCACTCTCATATTTTGCACCATACACAAAATCGATCTTAAAAAAGGGTCTCATTTTTATAATACCAGCGTTTAAAAGAGAGCGCTTATTTGGTGTATAGTTGTTATTAAAAGTATGAGTTTGTCACCTGACGTTGAACAACCAGCTAAAAAGCAAAAAATTGAAGACTCTTATTCTAAGGGTATAGCACCTGTAAAGAAAGAGTACCTTATTGAGACTGATAATGTTGTAGAAATAGATGACGACGCGGCTGAGAATGGAGGTAGTGGAAACAATCATCCTGATAAAGGTAAAAAGAAACAAGTAAGAGGACAGAATAAGGCACGTAGTTTTGTTAATGTACAGGATAAAGTTAAGCTTTGTGACAATGTCATGAATGGATCAGAATGTTTGTTTGGTGAAGCATGTAAATTTGAACATGATTTAGAAGTATATCTTTCAAACAAACCAGAAGATTTAGAAGGTAAATGTCCTGTTGAGAAGGATCTTGGTAGGTGTATGCAAGGTATCAAATGTAGATGGTATAAGAGTCATAATAATAAGGATATTTCAAGGTTTGATAATCCTGATGAACTCAATTATGTTAGTCCTGAACAAAGAAGTTCATTAACAAAACGTAAACTTGATTTGGTAAATGCAAACATTTACTTAGCAGAACACGATAAAGATGAATCCTTGGAAGATCGTCGTGCATCATTTGTTGATGGACCTTTAGCACCTTGTGAAAAAAGAACAATTGATTATGGTACTGGAAGACTTCTTTCACCCTTAACAACGGTTGGAAATTTACCATATAGAAGACTTATGAAAGGACTTGGAGCAGAAGTAACATATAGTGAGATGGCGTTAAGTATGCCATTAGTTACAGGACAAAGATCTGAATGGGCTCTTCCAAAGGCACATAAATCTGAAATGCCACAATTTGGAGTACAAATAACAGCATCTAAACCATGGCAAGCAGTTAAAGCAGCAGATGCTCTTTCTATTTTATGTCCTTCTATTGGAGAGCTTAATTTAAATTGTGGTTGTCCTATTGATTTAGTTTATAGATCAGGAGCAGGTTCAGCATTAATGGATCATCCTTCTAGATTGATTAAGATGTTGAATGGTATGTCTGCAGTATCTAAGGAAGCACCTGTAACAGTTAAGATTCGTACAGGTGTTAGGAATAACAAAAATACAGCATTAGGATTAGTTGAAAGGATTATTAAAGAAACACCTGCTGCTGCTATAACATTACATGGAAGATCAAGAGAACAAAGGTATACGAAATCAGCAGATTGGGATTATATAAAGACAGTTACTTCTTCTGCAAGATCTATTTATGAGACATATGTAGATAGTGAAGAAGCAGCGAATAATAGAAATGCTGTACGTCCTGGTAATAAGTTACCATTTATTGGTAATGGAGATTGCTTTTCATGGGAAGATTTTGAGTATGCAAAGAATGAATGTGGAGTAGATGGAGTTATGGTTGCAAGAGGAGCATTAATTAAGCCATGGATTTTTGAAGAGATTGAAACTAGACAATATTTAGATAAAAGTGCAACAGAAAGACTTGAATATGTTAAACAATTTGCAAATTATGGATTAAGTCATTGGGGAAGTGATGAAATGGGTGTAAACACTACAAGAAGGTTCATGTGTGAATTACTTTCATTCACATACCGTTATGTTCCAGTAGGTATACTTGAGAGATTACCACCACGTTTACAAGATAGACCACCATTATGGCGTGGAAGAAATGAACTTGAAACATTACTTGCATCACCTAATTATAAAGATTGGATTAAAGTGACAGAAATGTTTTTAGGTCCTGTACCTGAATCTTTTGCTTTTACTCCAAAGCATAAAAGCAATTCTTATTCTAAGTGATATTATTTGTCCTTTGAAGCTTCAGGTGGAGTCAATTTTTTCTGTAGTTGTTCATTCAAAGTAGAAACTTCATGATACTGTTTAGAAAGTGATTCTGATTGCTTTTTAAGTGTTTTTAGATCAATTTCTTTCTTTGATAGTTCATCCTTTAGAGAAGCAATTTCTTCATCCTTTTTAGTGATTTCTAAATCCTTTTCAGCTATATCTTTAGTAAGATCAGGTTTAGATGAAATGAGTTTATGAGATTCTTGTAATCGTGAATAATCAGTAGCAATTGCATAAGTTCTATTAAGAACAATTCCTAAGAAAAGTGTCATTCCTGTGAGATAAAAATTACGTTGAGCATAGAATCTTCTTGCAAGGTAATCAGATCTATCAGCAGTAAGATTGAATCGTTTTTCTTCAGATTCTGCAGTAACTCTCATACTTCTATTAATTGCATCGATAAATAGAATAACTATGAATCCAAAAATTGCACGACCTGTGTATTTGACATGAGCACTTGAAGTGATTTGATGTACTGTCTTTATAAGGTGTTTCTTTACACCGGAAGGAATAGGAAGAACAAGTACTAAGAATGCAACGATCTCAAATACTAAGATTCCGAAAACAAGTGTATAATATATTGTCATTTTGATAAGATGGTAAGAAAATGGCCACTTTACTGCCTTAGATTATTAGAATGGTAAATTTGGTTGCTACGTAATATAAATAGGGCAAATTAATTAAAATTAAGTGCGTTCACAGTTCCAGGTACCAACCCCTGATCTACGTATTAAATTAACCTCTAATCGCTACTGCTACATTTGAACCAGTTACTCCATTGAATATGATTGTTCCAGAAATTGAAGTAGGCAAACCAGGTGTTTGAATTATATCTCTTGCAATCACAATTCTTAGAGGGTAATAGACAGCAGGAGCTAATTCCGTACTAAATGTAACGCTACCTGAATTGACTAGACCCATTAGGCCTGTTGATCCAATAGTCATAAAGTCATTGCAAGTTGCTGCTGCTGGTCCTAAAATAGCATATATTGTATTAGAGTAGCTACTTGTGATAGATAAGCTACCAACTGTTTCTGCTACTCTTACATAAAATAAGACCTCTACTACTGAATTTGCTAGAGAAGGTACTACTTGAGCAGTGAATCCAATAACTCCAACAGTAGATGTACTTACTGTTATAGCTGATAATAATAATGAAGATCCAGATCTATACTGTCCAGCAAAAATTCCAGATGGATTCAGACTGGATGGTATATAGCCTCGAATAAGAGCAGTACTTGGAGTGGTTTGTGCTGTGTCTACAGCTAGGCACGTAAAGTCCTCTGCAGTTTGTGTAGGAGGTGCAGATGAACTTGATGAAGAGCTAGATGAGCTACTAGTTGGAGTTGTAAGTGTAGATTGAGGAATTGCTCTGTATGTAGGAGCATACATACCTGCACTAGCTCTAGGTATTACCTGAGTAGTACATTGAGCTTGTCCGTTAACTGTTACACGTGTCGTGATAAAGAATATCTCTGTAGATATACAGCTAACAGGGTAAACACCTGGAGCTGGATCTGTAAGAACTCCAACTTGAAGACAATTGTTTGTTACAAGAGTATTCTCTTGTTGTGTTAAAGTGGTGTATGCTACTGTTGTTGTTGGTTTAGCGTAAACAGTTGATTCACCAATACATCTGTTACCTATAAGTTGAGCCACGAGTGCTTGCGCAAAGAAAAGAGGAAAAATCATTTTGATGTTATATTATTTGATTATTTCTCATGGTTTATATAGTTTTTGGTTTACAGCTATTGGATTTATGCATGACATCGTAGTATACTAAGTTTAAAATGTATACTAAGTTAGAGCGTTTATATTGTGTCTACCACATTTACTAAGTTTGGAATGTCAACTAAGTCTACTAAGTCTATTTGTCTATTGTGTCTATCGCATCTACTGTCTCCTAACTCTACTAAGTCTTAAGTCTACTACATCCACTATTTTAGAATGTATACTAAGTCTAAAATGTTATGACATCTACTGTTAGGGTGAGCTCCTAGCTAAAGTTTGCATAACTTGCATACTTAAAAATTAACCACGCACAGAAAAATCAACCAAATCAGAACTACCAAATGTAATTAAGGCACTAGACATATCACTTCTACTACCTGGACTAATAGCTGCATTTCTAACGAATACCAGTCTTATAGGGTAATAAACATTTGGTGAAAAATTATAATTAAATATATTTGCTCCTACAGTAGAAGGCAACATAACAGAGTTGGGATCATTGTCAATTGCGTTAAAGTCACTGCAACTAATAGCATTAGGACCAATGATCATGTATAAGCTGGTAGCATAGTTAGCTCCAATACCAAAACCAGCTAGTGGCAATGAACCTTTCATATAAAAGGTTACTTCAACAAGATTAGAAGCAGTAGTAGCAGCAAAAGGAGCAACAAAGTACGTAGTTCCTGAGTTAAGCTTTTCAAACACATTTGTTAGTATTGTACCTGCCCCTGTTCTATAAGCACCAGAAAGAATTTCAGCTTGAGTAGGAGGACTTGTGATGTAATGCACTGTAGTAATCTTGTTAGGAGTTGTATTTGCTGTATCAATAGTTGGGCAAGTCAATGGAACTGAAGAAGTTGATGTTGGTGTTGTTGGTGCTGCTGCCGCTGCAAAAGGAGGAGCGTACATTCCAGCACTTTCCATTGGAATTATAGATGTAGTACATCTAAATTGTCTATTTGAAACAGTACCTGTAGTAATATAGAAGATCTCTGTTGAAGTACAGTCAACAGGATAAACACCAGGAGTGGGATCAGTCAAGATACCTATATTATTACAATCATTAGTTACCAAAATTTCTGGAGGGTTTGTAATAGTTGAATAAGACTGAGTACTTGTTGGAATTACATACACTGTAGATTCACCAATACATTTGCTACCGATAGCTTGAGCTACTATTGTAGCTACAAAGAGAAGTATATTGAGCATTTTGTAATTAGAAAAAGACAGTCATGTGATTTGAATAGTGTGTATTTATAGATTTTAATGAGTTATGCAATAAATTTAAAGACAATGAAAGAAATAAAGAATATATTAAAGTCCATTGATTATGACTCGTTAGTTTAAAAAGATGATTGGTTATTATTTTAATTAAGTTTAATTAGATCGATTTGACAGGTGTCAGATTTGATTAAAATCTGCATGACATGCTAGAGATTTATGGAATTTAAATTATAAATTAGTATAAAATGTTTTTTGAACTAGTTTTGAACTATTTTTTATAAAAAATGGTTTAAATTGATTTAAATTACGTAAATAATGTAATGCAAAATGGTTTGAAAATTTATTTGTAATATGATTTAACGTTATGAACGGTCAACTGCTTTTAAGGTACCAAATATGCAAATTCTAGAACATTTATGAACTCACTTCTTAAATAACTTATTACATTCGTTTTAATCATTCAAATCATAATTGGATAGTTAAATCTAGAACAAATTTCTTTTTGTTAATTCATCGCTAACTCATAACCAATCATCTTAATTATCTTCAATTATCGCACCTATCGCATTGTATAAATTATCGCATTATAGTAGCTTATCTTTTTGTATTCATAATAGTTATCAGTTTTACCTATTTATTATTATACATGTTCAATTCGACTACATCTTAAATTACGTAACATGGGCAGTAAATCTCAATTACTTATAGGCTCTTCATTTAATTAGCACTTAATGAACTCGCATATTTGTCCTATGAGTTATTTTCTATCTTTATCAATACTTACAAAATGAGTTTTGGCTTAAAAGCTGTTGGGTATAAGAAGAAATGATTGAGCTCAATTCCCAGTTCTTTATTGTCGCAAAATGAGTATGTGCTCTATTTCAACTGTCACTGCTATTGAAACGCTTACACAGACTTTGTATGAAGTTTATCTCTGTAAACCTCCAGTGTCAACCACGACATTGTATGAGAAATACTATACTACTGTTGTTGAGCCGATTTCAACTACTTATTATGTAAATTGTCTACCTACTTATGGTCTAGTTACTGAACACTATTGTTATAGGTGTACACCTACAACTATCACTTATACTCCTGCACCAAATCCAACACCCTCTAACAACTACTTGTATGTATGGAATCAATACAATGAGATATCAATCCACTACTCTATTGATATTCATCTAGGCATAACAATCGAAGTACTGGTTGTAGTCTCTACAACTCTGACTGACGTTCTTCCTGATACAACAGACACTTCTAACAACGTTCTTCCTACATCTGCTTACACCGCTGCTACTTACACAGAAACTTCTAACGACGTTGTTCCTACATCCGCTCATACTACTCACACAAATACAAATACCATACTTCCTACGTCTGCCTTCACTTACACAACAGCTTCTACTGTTGATATATCTGCACCATCTTCAATCTCTAGTCACAATTCCGGTTACACCTTTTCAAACGCGTCAATTACTTCTTTTGAATTTACCTCCGCTATTGTGTCTTCTTCAGATTTGCCAACAACTACTATTTCAACAATCTCTCCTACTTCCTCTGCTACGGTTCTCCCCGAAGGATTTCCAGTATCCATAGCTTCTGGTACCTATGCTGGACAAAACATCCTAATGGATAATGGCATCGCTGTGCTAACAGCTGGAACAGGAACAACGTTCTATAACATTGACAATGGTCTTGCATACATTCCTATTAACAACAGAAAACGTCAAGACATTCTCTACCAATTCGTTGGACGTCTAGGCAACGCTCTGGCTGATGTTGAATTTCCTCAACCGGTAGCAATTGATAAAGGTGTCCTTGTTATTGAAAACGTCGCAGACTTATTTGTATGCGATTCAGGTCCTTTAAAGGCCTTATTCTTCCTTGCTGTTGGTATTGAATGTCAAGCAGTCAAGCTTGAACCTGATTTTCCAATTACTCCAACATCTACTGCACCACCAACCTCAACTTTTTTAACTCTTTCTTCTTTTACATTGCCGTCCTCTACTTTCACCACGGTAGTATCCACACCTACAGCTTCTTCCACTTTATCTATATCGTTGTCATCTTCTTCTTTTTCTACATTCATTTCATCGGCATTTTCTTTCCCTTCTGACACTTCCTCCTCTTCTTCAGAGACTTTCTCTTTATCTTCTGACCACTTGTCTTCTTCATCTCCTGAAAGCTCATCTGAAGCTTCTTCTTCTACTTCTTTGTCATCTTCTGAAACTTCCTCCTTTTCTTCTTCTTCTTCTTCTTCTTTCTCATCTTCTGAGAGCTCATCTTCCTTTTCCTTCTTGTCATCATCTGAGACTTCATCATCTTCTTCTTCATCTTCTTCTTCATCTTCTTCATCTTCTTCAGATACTTCTTCTTCAGATACTTCCCCTACTTCTTCCTCTTCCTCATCTGAAACTTTACCAAGTGTATCCCCTACTTTTTGTTCGGCAAATTCCCCTGAGACAATAAATGTTTTTGCATTGACCGAAGCTGAATATAACGATATTACTAATGAAGATATTTTAATGGAAAATTATAAAAAGTTCCCAACTGTTGAGAATAAAATAACTCATGTTGATCCCTATCAATTTGGTATGAGAATTACAGTTAATAGCACCTACTTACCAGGTCTCCACTATTACTACCTTGTTGAAAGCGCTAGACGTCAGTATTCTACATATGCAAGCACTACACAGCATTCTACTATTGAAGATCTTACTCCAGTTGAATTTTCTGTTTCTGGAAAAATATGGAATACTTTTGGTGATACAGCATTTGTATGCGCGAATATTAGTGAATTCTCTACGACCAATGGTTTAGTAATGCCTCTCTCTGACCTTTATTCATCTGTGCCTATGGGTTATACATTTATTCGTATAAGATATTATGCAGCTCGTACAATCTGGCTACTAAATTTGACAAACCCGACAGATGAAACTGTATGGGCAAAGTTCAAATTGAGTTTTTATATTAATGCATCATGATCATCTCACAAGCTGCATTTTGTGAGTTGTATTAGTATAAAAGTTTTTTGATTAAATATGTAGATACAGTTTATATAATCTATAATGCTATCTATATTTTTTAGAGATTTAACGGTTGTAGATGAGTGGTAAGCTGACAAAAAAGTGTGTGATTACCCAATTAGGAAGGTAATGTTGCAAAACATTAATTTGTCAATTTTTATTCAAAATAATACATTTATAGTTTGTGATAATTGATAACTGTAGAAATTGTTTAAAAGTGTGTGTTATGAATTTATTTTATGGATGTGACAAAATGTTGAAACTGCTGGTTTGAGAGATGTTGCTTGTTAAGCAAGTCAAGACAAACACAAATTAAAGCAAGTTTAGTGCGGTGATGGCAAAGCACCTAAATTTGAAGATATATTTTCAAGCTCATTTTACTACAAATTTAGTAGTAATTCTTAACCTGATTAGATTATGTAAATGTATAGAATAGAAATCGTGTATTTACACAGTCTCTAATTATAAGCTTGAAATGACGTTAGAGAGTGTTTAGAAAATGTGGTGCATAAAGGCTACTTATAGTAGACATATAATAGACCTATAATAAACATTCAATTTCAGCCGCTTAAAAGCTATAAATGACACGATAAACTCTTGGCTATACTTTGACCAAATGTTTCTACTAAATAGTAGTAAATTATGACATAATAAGTGTTAGTTTGTATGGGATATTAATAGATGTATATTTAAGAAGATTAAAGATTTATATTTAGACTATGGGTAAAATCCCAGAATTAGAATGGATATATGGGGTTTCTGGTACCATAAGTAGGTCTATCAATCTAAAAAATTGCACAGAAATAGTGCAGCAAAGTGTATGATATTCTAAGTATGTAATTGGGCTGAATCGTTATGATTATATCCGGCATTGTGCGATAGAAGATATGACGGAAGTAGCTACCGTTTTAGACCACTTGTTTGGGAAGATATTATCAAAGATCTATGTATGTGTTGTATGTGTAGTATAAACATCACGCTCTTCTACTTATATCATCATTAAATACATCAATCCAATATAAATTTTCATTCATAACGACATTATGAAATAAACTGTTGATTAATCAAGCTTTTTAAGATATCAAATTTTTCTAATCTTGATATGGTTCTCAAAAATATCTATTTCAAAACTCAACTGTAACTTTCTTGTCTATTGGATCAAAAAAAAATACAGTTACGCCATAAATTTTCTTCTTCTGCTTTCTTAAATCTTGAATGTTCTATTTCCGATTCCTTTTCACTTTTAAATCTTTATCACCAAGTTAACATTACGTTACTTATTACGGTTCATAATAAGTTGTATCGCTTTTATGGAAAAGCTATCGGAGTATAAAATGCAGCTCTATCGCTTGTTTATTCCTTATTTCCTCAACAATGAGTGTATGTACTGTTTCTACCGTCACTGCCATTGAAACTCTCACGCAAACTTTACGTGAGATTTATCTCTGTAAACCTCCAGTGTCTACTACAACACTCTATGAGAAATACTTTACTACTGTTGTTGAGCCGGTCTCAACTACATATTATGTAAATTGTGTACCTACTTATGGTTTAGTTACTGAACATTATTGTTATAGATGTAAACCTACAACTATAACATATACACCTGCTCCTAATTTGACACCATCAAACAACTACGTGTATGTATGGAATCACTACAATGAAGTTTCTATTCACTACTCTATTAATGTCGAATTAGGCATCACTATCGAAGTACCGGTTGTAGTCTCTACAACTCTAATAACCGATTTTGATCCAACTGATGATATTGCTCCTACTGCCACTCACGAAACTCCTGCCCCACCTCCTATTCCCACTACGGATAATATTGATACAGGAACTGGTGCTGTATTACCTACTATCACCTACACAAGGCCTTCTAAAAATGTAACTCCTGTTACCACTCGTGCAGAAACCTCTACGGATGATGTTTTACCTACTAATACAATTATTCCAACACAATCTTCTACTGCTGCTGGTTCTACTGGTTCTACTTTTTCAAATAATTCCATCACATCTGATGATTTAACTACTACTTTATTAACATCTTCTTTAACTTCTTTATCTGTTGTTTCTTTAACTTCTTCATCTTCTGTTTCTTTAACTTCTTCATCTGTTGTTTCTTCCCCATCTATTGCCCCTGAAGGCTTTTCGGTATCTATATCTTCCTCGGGAACATATTCTGGACAGAATATTTTAATGGATAATGGTATTGGCATTCTAACAAATGGGCCTGGTACAACGTTTTATAACGTAAACAATGGTCTTGCTTATATTCCACAAAATAACAGAAAACGTCAAGATATTGAATATCAATATGTTGGTCGTGTAGGCGATGCTCTAGCTGATGTTGATACTTCTCAGCCTGTACAGATTGATAATGGAGTACTTGTTATTGACAATTCTGAAAATTTATATGTATGTGATACAGGAACTGGAAATGCTTTATATTTTAATGCTGTGAGTAATACGTGTGAAGAGGTGGCTCTTGAGCCTGAAACTTCTATTATTACTTCTACTATTGTAGTACCAACTTCTACTCCTGTGACCTTGTCTTCTTTTACTTCTTTATTCTCTAGCGCTTCTACTGCTGTTTCTTCTATTGCTACTACTACGGATATAACTTCTTCTACTACTTTGACCTCTTCTATTGTTACTACTCCTTCTTCTTCTTCTTCTTCTTCTTCTTCTTCTTCTTCTTCTTCTTCTTCTTCCTCTTCTATCGCTACTCCTTCTTCCTCTTCTATTGCTACTCCTTCTTCCTCTTCTATTGCTACTCCTTCTTCCTCTTCTATCGCTACTCCTTCTTCCTCTTCTATTGCTACTCCTTCTTCCTCTTCTATCGCTACTCCTTCTTCCTCTTCTATTGCTACTCCTTCTTCCTTTTCTACCGCTACTCCTTCTTCCTCTTCTATTGCTACTCCTTCTTCCTCTTCTATTGCTACTCCTTCTTCCTCTTCTATCGCTACTCCTTCTTCTTTTTCTTTTAGCTTTGCTACCTTGACATCTTCTTCTCCTCCTTCTTCTTTTTCTTTTTAGCTTTACTACCTTGACATGTTCTTCTGCTACTTTGTCTTCATCCACTACACCTGAAGGATTTGTCATAGCAATATCGTCAGGAACTTATGCTGGATAGGAAATTTTAATGGATGAAGGAATAGCTGTTTTAACAACTGTGCTTGGTACTATTTTTTATAACGTAAACAATGGTCTTGCTTATATTCTACCAAACAACCGAAAGCGTTAAGATATTGAATATCAATATGTTGGTCGTGTAGGAAATGCTCTAGCTGATGTTGATACTCCTCAGCCTGTACAGATTGATAATGGGGTACTTGTTATTGACAATTCTGATAGTTTATACGTATGTGATGCCGGGTCTGGAAGTGCTGTATATTTTAGTTCTGCGGGTTTTGAATGTGAAGAGGTAGAACTTGAATCTAATACTCCTCTTACCACCTCTTCTCCTGTGCCTCCGACATCTACTCCTGCACCTACTACTTCTTCTTCTCTTGAACCCTCCTCCTCTTCTTCATCTTCCTCTTCCTCTTTGATAACTTCTTCCTCTTCCTCTAGGAATAACAGTTAGTCTACCTAATCTCCTAGCATTTGCTATTCAAATCTGCCTTCTAAAGAATCTATTTTTGAACTAACAGAAAGTCAATATAATGGACTCAATAATCAAGATCTTTTGAGTGAGATCTACAAGAGTTATCCTATTGCTCCAGATAGAGTAATTAATTCTGTAAGTTTCGATAATGGTGCGACTGTTACCTTCAATGGTACATACTTACCAGGAGTTTCTTATTATTACCTTGTTGAAAGTTCTAGGTCTCAGCTAGTTCGTTATGCGGGCTCTATTTAGCGCTCTCCTATTGAGGCCCTTAATCCAGAAGAGTTTTCTGTAGCTGGAAAAATATGGAATGCACTTGGTGATACTGCCTTTGATTGCGATAACCCAAGTAGATTTTCTCTCACTAAAGGTTTAGTTGTTCCTCTTACTACAATTTCTACTCCTAAGTATATGGGTTATACATTTCCAGTAGTTCGATACTACGCAGCCCGTACTATTTGGCTATTAGATTTGACTAATCCATCAAATGAAACTGTGGACGCAGTTTTACATTGACTTTTTATATTACTAATACCTGATTGGCTTACTGATTTGAAATTTATTTATTTGGTGATATTTTTTGTGCTTACCTAAGTACCATTGACTATTGTTTTAAGTTTGTAATATTTATAATTGCTCTTTTAGGAAAGTAATGTTGCAAAACACAGCCAGTGAATAAAGTAATACTCGACTGTAAATTGTAACTTTCTTTAGTGAATTGAAAGCTTCAGATGGCATTTGTTGGAATATACTGTTGAGTAAGAAAATCCACTGAATTAACAGTTCTCAATCAGAATATTGGTGCAAAATGATCGAATGTTTTTAGAGACAACAAATGGTAGATTGATAGAGCACAACTGGTACGTTAAAGCATTTTATGACGTAATTAGTAGTAATTAAGAGACACGGTCTTCGTTTGAGTACTTTGTGCTATTCTTTAGAAGAAAATTTTCTCATCAATAGGGCTGATGGGGCGAGTAAGATATGTCGTGTAAAAATTACAATAAATAATAAAATTGTAAAGAACTCATATAGATATGCGATCTAATAATTAGATTTTTGATATACCCATTCTACACAGTTTATAACGACTGTAGAAATGCGTAATTGTAACCGGTTATCGAAAGTTAAGGTAAACGGGTCAAAATATAAAGAAATATAATAGGACAGCTTTAAATAAAGAAACGTAACACTAAATAATTGCTCAGATAAATCGTGATTACTTCAGAACTGGTGATGTATATGTTTAAAAAATACTACTATATATCGGGATATAGAAGGTTGAGCATTGACATTGGCGGATACGCGCGTTTTCTATATTTGAAACCTAGGTTGAGGTAAGTACAATAACTAGTAAAATGTATTTTCTCACTTTTCAGGTCCAATTTTTTAACATATTTTAATTTTTAAAAATTGGATAAAATATATTAGATGGTCATATTATCAAATCTTAAATTGTAATTTTAATACAATTTTTCACTTTTTGTCTGAGGTGGATTTGAAAACTCCAAAATTTTGCGAAACTTTATATCTACTTTTTTATGTTCTTTTAATTTTAGAATTTCATGTTTAACCGTTTTAAGTCATTAAAACATAATTTTGGGTTATCTAATTCTTATCTTGTTTTTATGACAAACTGCACCTTGATTATCTCATATAATTGAGCCAAGAAAGTAAGGTTCAAACAAAATGTCTTGTCTATTGGATCAAAACATAATACGGTTGCGCTATAAATTTTACTCATCTGTCTTCCTAAATCTTATGTGTTCTATTTCTGACTTATTTTCACTGTTAAATCTTTATCACCAAGAAAATAATCTCACTATGGGATAACATTACGTTACTTATTACGGTTCATAATAAGTTGTATCGCTTTTATGGAAAAGCTATCGGAGTATAAAATGCAGCTCTATCGCTTGTTTATTCCTTATTTCCTCAACAATGAGTGTATGTACTGTTTCTACCGTCACTGCCATTGAAACTCTCACGCAAACTTTACGTGAGATTTATCTCTGTAAACCTCCAGTGTCTACTACAACACTCTATGAGAAATACTTTACTACTGTTGTTGAGCCGGTCTCAACTACATATTATGTAAATTGTGTACCTACTTATGGTCTAGTTACTGAACATTATTGTTATAGATGTAAACCTACAACTATAACATATACACCTGCTCCAAATTTGACACCATCTAACAACTACGTGTATGTATGGAATCACTACAATGAAGTTTCTATTCACTACTCTATTGATATTCATCTAGGCATCACTATTGAAGTACCAGTTGTAGTCTCTACAACTCTGATCACTGATTTTGATCCAACTCATGATATTGCTCCTACTGCCACTCACGATACTCCTGCTCCACCTCCAATCCCGACTCACGAAACTCTTGCTCCACCCCCTATTCCGACTCATGCTACTCCTGCTCCACCTCCTATCCCGACTCACGACACTCCTGCTCCACCCC
Source organism: Tortispora sangerardonensis (assembly GCA_030566855.1). Lineage (NCBI taxonomy): Eukaryota > Fungi > Ascomycota > Trigonopsidomycetes > Trigonopsidales > Trigonopsidaceae > Tortispora > Tortispora sangerardonensis. Next base: position 84,612 of record JAKUBJ010000004.1, on the reverse strand, counting down.
CTATTCCTACTCGTACTACTAATGATGTGTTACCTACCAACACACTCACTTCTTCAATCTCTACCCAGTCTGCTGGTTCTACTGGCTATACCTTTTCAAACTCTTCTCTTACTTCTTCTGAATTTACCTCCGCTATTGTCTCTTCTTCAGATTTGCCAACTACTATTTCAACAACCTCTCCTACTTCTTCTGCTACTGTTCTCCCCGAAGGATTCCCCGTATCCATTGCTTCCGGTAGCTATGCCGGACAAAACATTTTAATGGATAATGGTGTTGGTGTTCTAACAGCTGGAACAGGAACAACGTTCTATAACATTGACAATGGACTTGCATACATTCCTCTAAACAACAGAAAACGTCAAGGTATTCTCTACCAGTTTGTTGGACGTCTAGGCAACGCTCTGGCTGATGTTGAATTTCCTCAACCGGTAGCAATTGATAAAGGTGTCCTTGTTATTGACAACGTCGAAGATCTATACGTATGTGACTCAGGTCCTCAAAAGGCGTTATACTTCCTTGCTGTTGGTAATGAATGTGAACCTGTAAACCTTGAACCTGATACTCCAGTTACTCCAACATCTACTGCACCACCAACCTCAACACCTTTAACTTCTTCTTTCTTTACATCTAGTGATTTTACTGTGGAGTCTTTTACCTCTACTACTTTTGTGTCATCTTCTTTCTCAACTGTTGTATCTTCCTCTATACCTCCTTCTACTTTCTCATCTTCTCCAGAATCATCCTCTGTATCTACTTTTACTACATTGCCATCATCTGAAGTCTCTTCTGAAACTCCTTCTTCCTCTTTCTTAGAAACTTCTTCTGAACTATCTTCTTCATCTGAGCCCCCTTCATTTTCTTCTTCTTCCATTGAGCCTTTATCTTCTTCTACTGAACCCTCTTCTTCTTCTGCGGAACCCTCCTCTTCCTCCTCTTCTGTTGAATCTTCTTCTTCTGCTGAGCCCTCCTCTTCCTTATCCTCCTCTTCCCTTGAACCTTCTTCTTCTTCTTCTTCTTCTTCTTCTTCTTCTGAAAGCTCATCTTCCTCCTCCTCCTCCTCTTCCTCTTCCTCTTCTGTTGAACCCTCTTCCTCGTCGTCTTCTTCTGAAAACTCATCTTCCTCCTCTTCCTCTTTTTCTTCTTCTTCTGCTGAACTTTCTTCTTCATCTGAGCCCCCTTCATTTTCATCTTCTTCCATTGAACCTTCATCTTCCTCCTCCCTTGAACCCTCCTCCTCTTTCTCTTCTTCTTCTTCTTCTTCTGCTGAACCCTTTTCTTCCCTTGAACCCTCTTTCTCTTTTTCATCTTTTGTTGAATCTTCTTCTGCTGAACCCTTCTCATCCTCTTCCTCTTCCTCTTCCTCCTCATCTACCCAAAGTTGGCCAACTGAATCTCCTCCTATTTGTTCCAACATTGTTGCATCTACACCAACTGTTTATGGATTGACAGCTGCTCAATATAACAGTATTAGCAATGAAGATGCTCTGACAGAGGAGTATAAAAATCTTCCGGTTGTTGAAGGCAAAATAACATTTATTGACTCCTACCATAATGGTCTATTCCTTACTTTCAATGATACATACTTACCAGGAGTACATTATTACTATCTGGTTGCAAGTCCTAGACGACAATATTCTTATTTTGCTAGCTTTGTACAGCATTCTAACATTGATGGTCCTTTCCCAGCAGGGCTTTCTATTGATGGAAGAATGTGGAATGCTTGGGGAGATATAGCATTCATCTGTGATGAGCCAGATCAATTTTCTACAACAAATGGTACAATTATGCCGTTTACTGATGGATTGTTTTCGGAAATACTTATGCCATTTGCTTTAGTACCTTTGAAATATTATGCAGCTCGTACAATTTGGGTGTTGGACTTGATGAATCCCACAACTGAGATTATGGTTACTGATTTTAGAATAGGCTTTTTTATTGATGCAGTTACGCCAACGACTTAGAGGTTTTGCAATTTATTTAGTTAGTGTGCTCTTGATATATGTATAATCAGTTTATAATATTTATGATTACCCGATTAGGAAAGTAGTGACGCAAACAATTACACTAATGAATAATATATCGCAGACGCAGTCCCACCTAAGTTCAATATGAACTTGATAAAATAGAAATTAATATATAAATAAAAGAAATTTAAAATCTTTAGTTTTTATAGTCAGTGTTATGTGATGAAAATGACTAAGGTGACAAATGTGAATGACGTAAACACAAACCGCTATGAAGAAACTATCAACATTTCTATGGTCTATAATGTATTATTAGATTGTTGTATTGTTTTAAATCAATTTCATCAATTTCATCAATAAATAAAGATCTTTAAATTTTAATAGATCTTTAACCTTGAAGAAAAGTCTGTCGTAGTTTTGGCACATTCTAGAGCAACAACAAATCTAAATGGATAAATCTTATTTGCAAGCAATGGTTCAGGGAAATGTAATACATTTCCATAAGGTGAACTAGTTGCAACAAAACCACCAGTAGAGCCAATACTGTTAATATTGTCACATTCAAAGGCAATAGGGCCAACACCTAACCATAAATTTGTGAGAGCATTTTGGCCGCTGCCATAAATTAAAAATTTTACAGAATATACATCCGAGTCACCAGTTTTAACAAAAAATCTATAATCTTGAGCACCTACATATTCCTTCTCACTTTTAGCAGGTACAAAGTTAGTGCCAAAATTTACTGCGTTCTCAGTTTCTTCAAGAGATGACCAAATAAAATCAGAAGGCATATTTTTTAGGTATGTTCCATTCTTATAGTTATCAGGTTCGAATAATACAAATTGTTCATAGGACAAGTCATAGACATAAGATGTTTTCAATGAAGTATCTGTAGAATCAGGGCAGTAAGCTACTTGATTATCATTTCGATAAGTCAAAGCAACATCAGAGGAAGAAAATTTGTATGTGTGGGGAGTTTCAACAGATAGTGGAGTTTCAACAGATAGCGGAGTTTCAACAGATACTGAAGAAAGAGTAGTGTATAAAGTGTCGCTGACTGTAGCAACTGAGACAAAATCAGGTAAATGCATGGTTATAGAATTTAAGAGATGATATGTGAAAAAAAAAATATGGTCTATTTATATAGAAATTCTTCAGTTAATAAGAATTACATTTATCTTCATTATTAAGTATATTCTCAACTGTTTTAGAAGCTTTTAATGAAACGTTAAAATAAGCGAGAACAGATTATTGAACAATATTTTTTTAATATTTATGTGAAGCCTTTCATTAAATTAGCCTCCTAAACATTAAAACTCAGCCACAAGTAATATGAATTCTTTCATACAACGGTCTTGTTGATGGTTTGTTACTTCATTTCCTTATTTATTGAACAAAATGTGTCTAGGTTACTTGCAAAGCATATTAATTATTTTTGTTCAAATTGTCATCATATGTATATATTTTATGTGTTTTGTATAAATTAAACATTGGGTTATGTAATTACTTTGTATAAACATTGATGATTTATGATACATATGCGGCTTGTGATTCATCCGTTTTAGGAAAGTGGTGGTGATGAAACTAGTTTAGTGTTTGATAAATATTAAATAGTTAAGCTATACTAAATAATGTAAACCTTTGCAGTATCAAAAGCTCCAGCTCTTTGAGGTGTGATATCACAACATTCTTTAAGATCATTACATCGAAAACCAAATCCACCAAAACCTACATATGCTTTCATATGAGTAATATTAGTATTTTCAGGCAAAATAATTTGCACAATTCCTTCGTTGGCACCATGTTTAGCATTATGATAAAACTTAAACAAATACAGAAGAAAAGGTAGTATATAAAGTGTTGCTAATTGTAGCAACTGAGATAGAATCAGACAAATTCATGGTTAAAGAATGCAAAATATTTTAATGCAATTGAGAAAGTTAAAAAATCTATAATGAAAGAAATGTATTATCTATTTATATAGAAAATCTTGCTTCACCTGGTAAAAAAGAATATCTGATGTCATAATTATTCCTTTAATTAAAACCTCTGTAATCTCAACATTTTTTCAGGATCTTATTAAATGTGAAAGTTAAAAAAATAAGCAAGACCAAATATTAAACTTTTAAGATTAATATTGTGTCTAAGATAACTAAATAAGTGTTATTCAAAGTCACCAGTTAAATGAATCTCTTTTTTGTATGAAATTTATGGTATAAAGAATGAAAATATAGATTCATTCAATTTGTTTGAGATATAGTTCCTGTTGGAGTGTGACAGCCGTCTAGTAATCACTGTGCTAGTTATCCTTTGAATAAAGGTAGAATTTACCAGATCAAAGTACAGGAATGATCAACATGATGCTAACAAATGTGTATACAAAGAAAGTTATCTATTTAGTTCACAACATACAACTTCATATTTAAGATTGATGCTGAACTTTACATCATAAAACAAAAGTTGTCCTAGTAACAATCTCGTACTATATGATTACATAATATTTAATATTATCAATAAGTTATTTATAACATAATCAGCTTAGATAATCCGATTAGAACAGTTTTACAGTTAATATAATATCCTTGATTAAATTTAATTAAAAAATCACTAAAGATAACATAACACACTATGACTGAAAATCTATAACTTATCTTTATTCACCAATGGATTTATGTATACAAACATCAATAACTACTGAAGTAGTTGTTGAAACTATCAAACATATAGTTCTTTGTAAACCTCCAGTTTCTACTACAATACTGTATGAGAAATACTATACTACTGTTGTTGAGCCGATTTCAACTACCTATTATTTGAATTGTGTAGCTACTTATGGACTTGTCTCTGATATTTATTGTTATAAATGTACTCCTACTACAATTACTTATATTCCTGAACCACAATACAAAACTGTGTTCAATGAAGTATCTATTTGGAGTCTATATAACATCGTAAATATCGAATACTCAATTGATACACATTTAGGTATAACTATTGAAATACCAGTAGTAGAAACAAACACAGTTTATTATGATCCTCATACAACAATTAATTTTCCTTTAACATCGCACTCTAGTATGGTCTATGCTACTTCAACAGCTTCAGGTAACTTACTTCCAACATCTACGTTATCTACAGAGAAATATATTTCAACTATTACTGGTTTTAGAAATTCTACTGTATATTCTTCTACATATGTATCTTCTTCTACATACGCATCTCCTTCTTCTTCTTCTTCTTCTTCTTCTTCTTCTTCTTCTTCTTCAGTGACTTCCTCCTCCTCCTCCTCCTCCTCTAAATACTTGTCTCTTTCTTCTCTTAATATATCATCTTCTTCTTCAGTGCCTATCTCTACATACCTGTCTTCCTCTACACATTTGTCTTCTTCTTCAGTGCCTATCTCTACATATTTGTCTTCTTCTTCAGTGCCTATCTCTACATATCTGTCTTCCTCTACATATTTGTCTTCTTCTTCAGTGCCTATCTCTACATATCTGTCTTCCTCTTTTACACACTTGTCTCCTTCGTCTTTTACTACATCATTGTCTTCTTCTTCTTCTTCTTCTTCTTCTTCTTCTTTTTCTTCTTCTTCTTCTACATACGTATCTTCTTCTTCTTCCTTCTCCTCCTCCTCCTCCTCCTCTACACACTTGTCTTCCTCTTCCTCCTCATCTTTGTCTCCTGATTCAACAATTATACCCGGTTGTGGAGTAACTTTTAACTCAACGGGAACTGACACATTAAACATCTATGAATTTAATTTAACTTCTTATAATTCACTCTTACCATATGTATATGGCGCTGATTTAAACTCTTATGGACAAAACTTACTAACTAAAGTATTTTATTCAGATTCATCTGGGGTCAGTACATGGGGTGGTACTCAATCTTCTACATATCCATACAATAGCTCTTTATCTCAAAGAGCTGGAATAGTTGATATTAGAACTTATACATATACAAATACAATTAATCCAGTAGCATTAGAGATTTATTTCAATGCTAATTTATCAAATAGTGGTCCATTAGAATATCAAGTATTTGCATTTTTTGGTCTTAATGCTTATAATTGTGACAATCCAACGCAGGTTAACTATGATTATAATTCAATATATCCTGCATTTGCTTTATCTTATAATGGAACAGGGTATCATAATTTGACAGTTCCATTTGTAATTCCTGCAAATGAATTTATACCAGTTCGTTTTCTTTTACTTATACCTGATTTTCCTTTGTCTGGTGGGGAGTTATATTTTTCATTTTTAATTGATAATTATGTTGTTTAGATGGTTCATGAAATTACCCGATTAGGAAGGTAATGGTGCAAATATTTGATTTACCATTATGACATATATAACATATATACATGTTATACATGTATATATGTTACAATTTTTGTGATATATTTTGATTTATTTATAATACATTACAATTTTTGTAATATATTTTGATCTATTTTGATCTATTTATATTATGGTAAATGTGGTAGATGGTTAAACAATGGAATGACACATGTGATGTATTGCATGATACGTTGGAGGTCTTAAATAACATAAGAAGTAAATGTAATATGTCAAATATGTCAAATATGGGTTGGTTATAACATATATACAGATGAAAAGAGTATCTTGATGTCCCATTATGTTACATACATATACCTGGAGACTGATCGTATACGTACAAACATATTACATCATAATAAACAATAATATTAAACATATAATCCATAATAATCATTATTATTTATATATGTGATATAAATATTATTATGTTGTTATGTACCCAAGTTACCAACCTACCATTCACCAACCATTCACACAACCACAATGTCAAAAGTTGAATATAATGAAAATGAAGTACTTGAACCGAATAAAAAATTAATGAGAATTATATACCAACAAGGTATTACAGGAAGAACATCAAGAGATTATTCATTATTTCTTATTTCCTTTTTGAATCAATCAAAACATTTTATAAACCAACCAGTAAATGATCGTATATTTTGGTTGAATACACTTTATAGAATTTTTCAAAATAATAAACAATTAGTTGAATCAGTTGGATGGAAAGTTATTGATAGAATTATTTATTTTGATAGGTCAATTGATTTATTTCCAACATATGATGATGAATCAAGATGTGAACAAATGACAACAAGAAAACTTGTTATTGCAATTATATATAATATTACAGAAAAGAGTCAACCTGAATTTATTTATATTGCATTATTAACAACATTAACAAATTTAAGGTTTAAAACAATTATAAAATCAAATATAAAGGAAGATCAATATCTTGAATATATGAAAGTTGATGTTTTAAGAGCAACATTATTAATTGAATCAGCATTAAAGAATGTACCAAGAATGATTAATGCACCACCTTCATCTACACTTGTTACAGCATTTAGTTCATTTGATTCATTTGTTAAAAGATCTTATTCATATTTTCATACATGGTCATGGAGTGTACTTTGTAGAAGGTTTTTTCTATTTGTTAGACAATTTCCTGAATCTGTAAGTGAATATGCTGATACTTATAGTGATGATGAAGGATTACTTACAAGGACTTATTTACAAAATTCTGTATTTAAGTTAATGGAATATATATTACAAGGACGAAGTATTCAAACATCTGTTAGATATTTTGATGATGTAAGGGATACATTTCCATTAATACCTTTATTTGCAAGACATAAATCTCCTATTTTACCTGAAAGTGTATATAGTAATTCTAATTTGTTAGAATTGTCACAAAAGATTACATCATTGGCATTAGTTTATGATATAATGTTTGATGAGATACCTAGTTTATTAGAGGTTGATTATGTACCTTATGATACTACAGTACAAACAGTACAAGCTTCTACATGTACTGATGAAGGTATAGTCAATATAGATAAGGAAGTGGAAGATATAAACTTACAACTTAAAGATGTTGAAAACACAACTATTGAGTTAAAGGATACTCAAGTTGATGAGAGTACTAATGAAGAAAGTATTCAAGTCATTGAAGAGAATATTAATGATGACGTTAGTACACAAGATACACTATCATCAACTAATTTTCTTGAAAAACCTTCTCGTTTTGGTGCTCTTTGTATTCTTGCTCAGAATATAATAGACCTTAAACAAAAATCAAACATTATTATCTCTCTTACATCATTTATCAGATTATGGAAATCATTCTTTACTTCAACTCTTTTAAGTCAAGAAGCTTTAGCTACTATGGACTCTTTAATTGTTATTCTACTTTACATTCTTGAAAGTATTGATACTAAAGAATTTAATGAAGTACCTAAGAAAGATCTAGAACATCTTGTATTGGACCTCTTACAACTATTTACTTCCAATAGTTCAAGTATAAGAGTACCTTTAAGAGCTATACTGTTTAACCTTTTTGCACATTTAGAGAGTGATAGTTTAATGACTATAACTGAGAAGGTATTTTCTAAGGAACTTACAACTACTAATTCTGTTAATTTATCAGTCTTATATGATTGGTATATTGACCAAAATGGTATTGAGTCTGTTGATTCTAAACTTTATGGATATTTTATTGAACATTTCAAAAAGCTTAAATGTGATTCTACTTTTGATAAAGAAAGTAGTAAAAAGAATTTCATACAAGTTTGGTTTACATTATTTGTTAAATTAGGAATCTCAGATGAAAAGAAGAGTGAATTATTAAAGTTATTTACTGAACTTTTTAATGAGCAGAATTTTAAAGAAGAAGATTTTAAACAGATTTTTGATTCAATTTTATTATCTGTTGATGTTGAAAGGATTCAATTGTAACGAATCAACTATCAAGTTAACGAATCAACTATCAAGTTAACGAATCAACTATCAAATTGATTTATCAACTTGATAGGTTTGCCTGATTTAACAATTGACTGATTTGGTGATTGGTTGACTTAACAATTGGTTATATGTTGACAATTGGTTGACTTAGTTAACATGCTCAACTTGATCAACTTAATACAACTTAATCAGTTGTCTTAAAAAACCTACTCTCCATCTTCTTTACTAACTCCTCAAATTCATCCTTAGAATGATAAACAAACAATTTTCCTACTTCTCTCTCATCTCTTGATGATAATTCTAATCCTAATGATCTATGCCTTGCTACTACTTTCGCTAATAATGCAAATTTCATCTCTCTTGGTCCATCAACTAATTCAAGTATTGCTTGTGGTGCTTTATCTCCAAGACGTGGTTCCATATGTAATACTCTTGTATATCCACCTTCTCTATCCTTATACCTTTCTGCTAAAGTTGATTGCATCTTTGGTATAACTTCTGATTGTCTATATAATTTACTATTCAATACTTTATTGGATTCTTCTATTGAAAGTCTCTTAGCCATCGTTATAAGTGGTTCAATATACTTTTGTGCACGTTTAGCCTTTGCAAGTGTAGTAGCTACTGATTCATGAACAATTAGCGATGATGCTAAATTCATAGTAGTAGCTAATTTAACAGGTATTGATTTACTTGACATGATTATTGTATATATATTGAAGAAGTTACGTTTGTAAAATTTCAATAATCTTTTTATTACTTTAAACCTACATAAATAATGTATTGTATAAACATTAATACACTATAGGGCTATATACACTAATGTACTATTATCTATTTCAACTTCCACTTCCATTCACCATTCACCATTATGAGTAGATTTCTAGGATTCTTTGGTGGTATTGCTGCCGTATCTTTTATCACTTTAGAAGCAACTGATAGAATTTGGGAAGATAAGGCAATTCAAACCGGGTTATTACAAAGTTCTAATGTTGTTGCTTCTAGAATTGTTGATCCAAGTATAATTGAAAAAGAAAAAGAATATAGACGTCAATCTATAAAGCCAAAACAAGAAATTGTTAAGGGTGGTGTAGTTGAATCTTTTAAGGATATGTGGAATGATAAGATACAAGATTTTGCTACTATGGTTAATGATTCTTTGAAGTAGTGTATAGTGTATATCACGTATGCAGAGTATACGAAGTATACTCTGTATGCATTCACTCTGCATGCATTCACTCTTTACATATGAATACTCTATACTCTCTAATTTGTACATATGGACACTTACGATTACTCTACACTTTACTCTACACTTTACATGTTTACAGATATTCTCCCATCATAATGTCATATACATATATCTATTTATAAAGCTCTAGGTTTACCTTCAACATAAAGAGCATCTTTAACCAATACAGGCCATATGAAAAAGCTTCCTAATCCTGCACCCCAAATAAGAAATGTTCGTGCTTGTCTTGCAGCAGGACTAATATAGTGTGGCTTACCGATTCCATTGATGGCAGCACGGAAAGCAGGAGTTGGACGCATATTGTGTGTGTGTGTGTGTTTTGTTTGGTGTACTTGTTGTACTTGATTGTGTTGTGTTGACTTGTTGTATGCACTTGTTGTACTTGAGTATGTTGCACTTGTGTTATTGTATGCACTTGTTGTGTTGTACTTATTGTGCTGTCATGGTCTTTATATATTCATCAAAAGGTTCAACAAAGCCCCAAATACATGGCCTGACTTCAAATCCCAAAAGGCCATAATAGGAAATTCTAAAAGGGTTTTGATTTTCAAACAGTCTGGTGATTTTTTCTGAATGAAGTAACATGATTTTCTATTTTATTTCGAAATTAAAGTTCATTTTACATGCTGTTAACCAATAAAGATTGGTTTATTTAAACTTTAATTAAACGTTATTTTTCTATTGATCAGGAGATTCTTATTATATGCGATATATTCATATGCGATATATTTTAAATGTGGAGAATGTATACATTATTGGTTCATTATCATCGAAATTTGAAAATCTGCAAGTGATTTAATTGGTTTGTTAAATATTAAGCAAGCCATTCAAGAACTGCAAGTGCGGCGTGAAGTCGATGTTGAGCTTCGGGAAATACAAGTGAGTGCTTTGAATAGAAAACGTCATCTGCTACTTCTTCGGGATGTCTAGGAAGACAATGCATAAATGCATAATCAGGATTTGCACCTGAATCTTTAACGAGTTTTTCCGTTATTTGAAATCCATCAAATTGTTTCAATTTCGCTTCCTTTTCAGATTCTTGTCCCATAGATATCCATGTATCTGTGACGATTATATCTGCTGATTTAAGTGCTTCTGATGGTTCATTTGTTACATTTACTTGTGCTCCTTCTTGTTTAGCTAATGTACTTGCATGTTCAAATACTTCTTGATCAACTTTAACTCCCTTTGGTACAGCTACACTTACATTTATACCTAATTTAGCACAACCTGTTGCAAGATCATTAATTACATTATTTGCATCACCTACCCATGCAAGTTTAAGACCTTTCAAATTATCAAACCCAAATCGTTCTTGAATGGTTTGTAAATCAGCAATTGTTTGAAGTGGATGGTACCTATCACAAAGAGCATTAATTACAGGGACTGTACTATATTTAGCAAGACCTGCAACATCTGAATGTTTATTCACACGTGCAACAATTGCTGCTGTCATAGAACTAACAACTGTTGCTGTATCTCTAAGTGATTCATTTACACCTAATTGAATATCACCAGGTGATAAAAATAAAGGATGTCCTCCAAGGAAAGCAGTAGCAGCTTCAGTACTTACTCTTGTTCTAGTTGATCTTTTTGAGAAAAACATAGCAACAGTACGACCTTCTAAACAGTTCATTCTAGGTTGAGGTTTTAAACAGGCACCAATTTGTTGGAATGCATTTGCCCTATTTAAAAGATGAATAAGTTCATCTTTTGTTAAACTTGCAATATTCAAAAAGTGTCTTGGTGTCATTTTCAAGTGTAATATGGAAAGATGATAAAAAGATATGGAGAAAAAATGTGGAGAAAATGTAAAGAAAATGTGAAAAAACTTATCAAAATTTTCTTCGATTACAGTTATAACTGTGATTTCCTAACACAGTATTTGATATTATTTGATAGGTTAATAGTTTTTTTGACGTAACTTAATTTTGAAGATCTTTTATTGAAGATCTTATACAATTATATACAATTGTATAAGATATTTCCGTTAAAAATTGTCAATAATTAAGTAGCTTTAAGTCAATCAATCTATACTATTGTCAAGTTACTAGATGTGATGTTGTCTGTCTTCTACAACAATGCGTTTAACTATTCACTCATTAACACCTTCTAGAACAATTCTATGAGATATACAATTCTATAGGACATCCAATTCTATAGGACATCCAATTCTATACAATCTGAACTTCATATAACATAAATTAACTACTCTTTATCCACGTAATCAATGAGTTATATATTCATTGAAACTTTTTGTTAATAATTTAAAGTTTCGGCCTTCTCCATCATCACCATTTCAATATCGGCTTTAACGGGTTTTTCTTAAATCTCTTTTACTTTCCAACACTTAGATATATATTACACAAGATATTCATTAATCTTTTCTTTATCATTCAAAATACATTATTAAATTACATAATTTAACTATTGATTACATAATCTAACTATTGATTACATAATCAATTTGTATTACAAAAACAATGGAAAATCATGATGATAGACCCTTTGCTATTCAAGCAACAGAAGAGACTCCATTGATCTTAAATTATGAACGTAAATCAAGACAAAGGAAAACTATTGTTTTATCTTCAATTATTGGTCTTGTTTTACTTATTTTGATTGCTATTTGGTTGGTTGTTTCTATTAAAACAACAGCTGATTTCTTACCTTCAACTATTCAATTGGTTAATGTAACTGTTGATTTTGCAACAAATCAGATCAATGCAAAATATGGTATACCACTTGTTGTTTATGCATCTATTGTATCGAATCATTCACAAGGTACTAAATGGGAAAGAACAGCTAGTTCTTTAACAACAGTTATTGCAAGGAAAGCACAAGCATCAAATGTTACTATTGAAGCTGATGGAACTTCTGCAAATGCAATAGTTGATAAACCAATAATTGTTGGTTTACGTCCAAATGAAGTATCTGATTTAGAAATTTATACAACTGTTATTCCTGGTAAACCAATGTCACCATTAAAATTGACATTAAAATCACCTGTATCTGTTGGATTATGCTTTTTCGGTTGTAAACATGCTTTATGGATACCTGTTGGAATGATAGAAATACATAGAGATGTTGATATTGGTTTAGAAGATCCTAATGGTCCTTCTTTTATTAGTATGAATGGTATATCAGATATTACTGCAACTCAAGATGCTGTAAATGGTACACTTGATTTAGGTATACCTTCTATTGCAAAATTAATTAAGAATATACCTGCATTAGATTTTTCTGCATCTATAGAATGTTGTTCTGGATCTTTTGAATTAGGTTCAATTGCTACTTCACCTATTACACTTTCACCAAAGTCTCATTCTAATAAGAAGATACCAGTAAATGTTGATTTTGAGTTTCATTGGAATGAAGAGATATCTACTATTATTTGTTGTGATGATAAGACAGCGTTAGATATATTAGTAGATGCTGTACTTTCAGGAGATCCTGAAAAAGTACCTTCTGTTAAAATTGGACTTGATCCTAATAGTTCAAGTGCTCTTATAAGAGCATTAGCTATGCTTGATTTGAAAGTACCATTACCAATAAAGAAGTTTGTTGATCATTATGGAAAACCTAAACTTATTAAGAGTCTTTCATTAACAAATGTTCAACTTGGAACTGATGAAGATATGGGTGCTGTTATTTCAGCTGATGCTTCTGCTGTTATAACACTTCCTATTCCTCAATCACCTACAAGTATTTTAACAAATGTTACACAAATACTACCTCATGCTAATTTACATTATAAGGGTAATAAATTTGCATATATTGATCCTGTTGAACCTAGTGATGCTATTACTTCTTTAAATTCTAAGAATTATACTGAAGTTGATATAATTGCACATGTTGAGCAGGCTCCACTTGTGATAACAGATGATGTTATTTTTGAGAATATGGTTAGGGATATTTTGTTTAAGGGTAATGTTAAAGTTGATATGGCAGGAAAGATAGATGCTAGGATTGATTTAAGGAGTGTATCTGATCCTATTTGGGTACGTGGGTTACCGGTAGAGGGTTCTATTGAGATTGGCACTTCACAAATTGCGAACTTGAGCGAGCGCAGCGGAGCTCAAGTGAGTAGGGTTTAACAACTGGGACGGAACTTGAGCAAACTTCAGCAAACTTGAGCGAGCGTAGCGGAGCTCAAGTGAGTAAGTTTAACAAATTGGGCAAAGCTTGAGCGAACATGACTTAAATTTACTTGTTTAATTGTTTACAAGCTGTTTACAAGTGAATACTTAAGTTCACTTCGCTCACTTAAGTATTGAACATAACTTCAGTTCGCTTCGCTCACTCAAGTAGGGTACAATGTAGTATTAAATGGATATAAACAAACATAAATTAACCAGGAGGAAGAGTAGAAGCATCTACAACCTCTTCAGCTTGTTTAGGTTTCTCTGTATTTGAAGATGTCTGAGTAGGAGACCTTGCAAGTGCCATTGTTCCTGATCTTGCAAGTTCTAATATTCCAAATGGCTTAATAAGAGAAATAAAAGAAGTAATTCTTTCAGGTTTTGCAGATAATTCAACAACACAATTATGCTCAGAAATATCAACAACTTTACCTCCAAAATGATGAGCCAATTCAGTAATATCTTTAAGATGTTCATGTTTATTTCTTAAAGCTTCAGAAGGAGCAAGAAGACTTGGATGAAAATCTTTACGAGTACCTTCAGTATCACTAGATTCATGATGAGCAAGAAGTTCTTCAAAAAATTCAGGACCAAGAAGTGATATCTTTACAAGTAATAATTCACGTCTTACAGCAGGAGCATTTGTGTAATCCAATACAGCCCATACAGGTACAAGATCTTCTACTTGTCTACGTGCTTGTTCAACAACACCATCACCACCTTCAAGAACAATAGTCATTCTTGAAAGGTCAGATACTTCAGTATTACATACAACTAAAGAATCGATATTAAATCCTCTTGCAGCTAATATACCAGAAACTCTTGAAAGTACACCTGGTTCATTTTGTACTAAACAATTAAATACATGAGGTTTTTGAGGTGTATCTTCAATAAGAGGAGTTTCATAAAGAATTGAAGAAACAGCTGTACTTGCATTCCATTTAGGTGTTGCAATTTCAGGAAGAGGAGGACGTTTTTTCGATCGATTAAGAGTTTTGTATGCCATAGCAGAAGTTGAACTATGACTATTTTGTCTATAAAACAACCGTAAAATTGGGAGCGATTTTGACGCACGACCAGCTAACATTTTTGATTGTTTTTGGGATTTGAATATGACTCACTTGGTAAAAAGGAAGGTGTAAGGTAGATTTTTCGAGATAGTAGTTAGCCTAGAATGAGGGTTATAAAGCCCTCATAGTATCAACAACAGCAACGGCAACTGCAACGACATAAAGTGTGACAGTATAAAGTATAAAGTATGATAATATGACAATATAAAGTATATCAGCATCAAGTATGTCAGCATTAAGTATATCAGCATCAAGTATAACAGTATAAAGTATATCAGTATAAAGTATATCAGCATCAAGTATATCGGTGTATCAAGATAATCTCTTATCCGTTCTCTAATCACTTCCCGAGATCGGAAAGATCTGTCATCACTTACCTATTCGCCACTCAAGTAGTATACTTCTTTGCTTGATCTCTAACCTTCTTCTCATAAACAACTATATTATGTATAAAATCTCTATATGCACCTTCTTGTGCAGGACTCTTAGGATTAGGATTATCTAACAAATTCTGTATAGCAAGTACTATATCCTTAACTCGTATACTTGGTTTCCATGCTTCATTGTCATTTATAATATTCAAGCAAATTCTACCTGATGGGTAAACATTTGGATGATAGAAACCTTTTGGTAATTGACATACTGGTGGTCTTGCTGGATATTCAGGTAGAAATAGGATCGCAAGTGGGTATACACCACCTTCCCATTTTGTATCTTTTTTACCAGGTATACCTACTTCCCATTTCATTAAATCTAAAGAACCATCTGCAGTTTTTTTTGGTTTTGCCCAAAATCCGAATGGATGATCTTTACGCCAATCTTTTCGTTCTTGTTGAACTCTGCTTAGGCAAAGGTTGTTAACTCCTGACATGTGTGTGTGTATAAGACGTATACCTTGTAGTGTTGGTGTGTGTGTACGTGCGTGTACGTGTGTATAAGACGTTTCCCTTACGTGTGTGTGTATGTATATATGGGATAGATGAAATGTTTTGACAAGGATCGAATTTTGTTCATCATTTAACCGGGTAAATTCAACTTTATCGCCTTTCATGCCCCCGCACAACTTTACATTGTATCAATACCATATATTTGATCATATACTATTATATTTTGTTGTGTTGTTTATCTTGTCGTATAAAGTAACATATTGTACAGTAATGGGTGATAATATAGACGATCTTGATGATCTTCTTGATGAGTTCGGAAATGATGAACTTGAAAGAGAATTCGAATCTATGCTTATAACTGAAGAACCAAAAGTAACAGATTCTATACCCTTTAATTTATCCCAAATAGATGATATAGAATTAGGAACAACAGAAGAAGGATTATTAGATAATGAGTTTGCTAAGCAATTAGAAATGGGTATGTCAGACCTTTTAAAAGACTTAGAATCTAATCCTGATACAAAAGAACAATTAAAAGAACTTACAAAGGAAATGGAACAACTTACAGGAGGTAATTTTAATTCTGTTGCAAATAATAATGGTGTTACTGGACAAAAGGCTTCATTACAAGATACAGTAGCTAAAACAGTTGAAAGGATGAAAGAAAATGCTAATAGTAATAATGTTGATTCTGATGCAGATACAGATATGTTTTTACAAGAGTTATTATCACAATTAGAAAAGACAACAGGTTCAGATGGTAATAGTGCAGATGGATTATCAAGTATGTTACAAAGTATGATGCAACAATTAACTCAAAAGGAGATACTTTATGATCCAATGAAAGAACTTTATGATAAATATCCTGAATGGTTAGAAAAGAATAGTGATAGTTTGAATGAAGCAGATCTTTCAAGGTATAAGAAACAATTTGAGATAGTTACATCTATAGTGAAAAGGTTTGAGAAGCCTAATTATTCTGATACAGATCCTGCAGATAAAGAATTTATATCATCACGTATGTCAGAGATGCAAGATTCAGGAGCACCACCTAGTGAAATTATGGGTAATTTACCTGGAGGAATTGATTTAGATAATGATGGATTACCTAAATTACCTAGTGATATTGATGAGAATTGTAATGTTCAGTGAGTCATTTCTATATTAATATCGACGAAGTCTATATTAATGTCATCTAATTCATCTAACATCTCATCGTCTCTTACTTCTTCATAGATCAACATCTCATCATCTCTTACTTCTTCTTCATCTCTCACCTCTTCTTCATACATCAACAACATCTCTTGATCTCTTACTTCTTCTTCATTCATATATCCACTTTCATACTCCCCTGCTTCTCTTTCTAATTCTTCATTCCTTCTACCTTCTTCTCCATTTATTATATCATTTATCATTCTATTTTCACCTCCTCTATTCTTAAGGATCTTCATTTCACGATTATTTCTTCTTGTCATTTCTTGTTGAAATCTACGTTCTTTTCTTAGACTTTCATTATTCATTCTTTGAATACCATGATCTTTATTTTGTCTATGAATTATTCCATTTTTATCATCTTCCATTTTTTAACTGTAATCCTTCATTTCTAATGTTAATAAGATGACAAACAGAATGACATTTTTGTCATTCTGTAATTTTGAATTTCGATCTATTGGGGTTAGGGTTATTTTATTATGTAAATACAAACACTCAATTTTCTCAACTTTAACCATATAAAATTAAAAATTAAATATATATATCTATTTGGATAAACAAATCAATTAAAATATTAAAATATTAATTACTAAATATACACAATTGATAGAACTGAAACGACCTTTCTAAATCAATTTTTCAAAAAATAGTTCATATATACATCTAAGTTTTTCTTTATCTATTATTTACCCTACTTTTTTATAAACTTTTCTCGAGGACACTGTTACAGTCATACATTCGAAGCAACCTTTTTTTATTATCACAAAATTTTGATAAAACAATTCAAATAAATAATATCTTATATTATAAGTATTTGAATTGAATTTTATAAAAGTAGATAAAATAGAGTTTTAAAACCCTATTCTGTTTCTACATTTGAACCCTTATAAGGTCACACTTATTCACCGATATCACACCGATATCGTTTTCACCGATATCACTATTTCTAAGATCTTTATTTAACTAATATGTGCGGTATATTTGGAGCATATAATGTACCTGATCCTCAGGCATTTAAACCTAAAGCTTTGCAACTTGCAAAACTTATACGTCATAGAGGACCTGATTGGTCTGGTAACGTTATCAAGAATAATACAATACTATGTCATGAACGTTTAGCTATTGTTGGTCTTGATTCTGGTGCACAACCTATTGTTAGTCCTGATGGTGATATTGTTTTATGTGTAAATGGTGAAATTTATAATCATAGAAGTCTTCGTAAAGAATTTGACTTTTATAAATTTGCTACTCAATCTGATTGTGAAGTTATTATTCCTGGTTATTCAAAACTTGGTACTGAAATTTGTTCAAGATTAGATGGTATGTTTTCATTTATCTTATATGATGTTAAAAATAATAGAGTTATTGCATCAAGAGATCCTATTGGTATTACATCATTTTATATTGGTAGATCATCTTCATCTCCAGGTACAGTTTATTTTTCATCTGAGATGAAATCACTTGTTGAAGTTTGTGATGAAATTAATGCTTTCCCACCTGGACATTTTTATGATTCTAATACTGATGAATTAACTCGTTATTATATTCCAAAATGGTGGGATCCTACTACTTTTATACCTACTGAACCTGTTAACTATAAGCTTGTACGTGAAACACTTGAAAAATCTGTACGTAAACGTCTTATGGCTGAAGTTCCATATGGTGTTTTACTTAGTGGTGGTTTAGATTCATCTTTAATTGCATCTATTGCAGCAAGAGAAACACGTCGTTTAGCTAATGCTCAAAAAGCTGCTGTAACTGCTGCTGAAATTCAAGCTGGAAATTCTTCTGCTGCAAATAATGAAGTTAATGGTGATTCTAAAAAGAGAAAATTAGATGATAAAACATCACTTAGTGGAATTGATGATAAAGGTGATTTAGATTCAGTTACACTTTGGCCAAGTCTTCATTCATTTGCTATTGGTATTGAAGGTGCACCTGATTTAATTGCTGCAAAAAGAGTTGCAAATTTTATTGGTTCTATTCATCATGAACATACTTTTACTGTTGAAGAAGGTATTGATGCACTTTCTGATGTAATTTATCATTTAGAAACTTATGATGTTACTACTATTCGTGCTTCAACACCAATGTACCTTCTTTCACGTAAAATTAAAGCTCAAGGTGTTAAAATGGTTCTTTCTGGTGAAGGTTCTGATGAAATCTTTGGTGGTTATTTATATTTTGGTTCTGCTCCAAGTGCTAAAGAATTTCATGAAGAATGTGTTAGTCGTGTAAAGAATCTTCATCTTGCTGATTGTTTAAGAGCAAATAAGTCTACTATGGCCTGGGGTCTAGAGGCTCGTGTACCTTTCTTAGATAAAGAATTCTTGAACGTTTGTATGTCAATTGATCCTAACGATAAATTGATCACAACTGAAAAGATTGAAAAGTATATTCTTCGTAAGGCTTTTGATGTTGAAGAAGGTGAAGAACCTTACCTTCCTGAAGATATTCTTTGGCGTCAAAAGGAACAATTTAGTGATGGTGTTGGTTATTCATGGATTGATTGTTTAAAGGATACTGCTGAACGTGTTATATCTGATGAACAATTCGCTACACCTAAACCTGAATGGGGTGATGATATTCCAACAACTAAGGAAGCTTATTGGTATAGGTTAATGTTTGATGAACATTTCCCTACAAAGGCTGCAGCATCTACTGTTATGAGATGGATTCCTAAGGCTGATTGGGGATGTGCTGAGGATCCTAGTGGTAGGTATGTTAAGAGTCATGTTGCTAAGGTTGAGTAGATACAAAGCGTACAGAGTGGGTGTCAGCCTATGTGCACAGACTACAGAGTAGGTGTCAACCTACTCTGTTTTACTGTGTTACTGTGTTACTTTACCTACGTCAACCTATGTGCTCAATAAGCGTACAGACTATGTGTCAACTTACTCTATGTGCAGAGACTACAGAGTAGGTTAACACCTACTCTGTATACTCTGTATACTCTCACTGTCAAGGTTTGAAACCTGCTTTCTATAGATATATAATGTTGCAAATGCTGCACTTATAAACAGGGTAACCATGTATAACTTCACATCTCCACACCATTCACATTCACCATCATGACCTATTACCCCTTTCGTACCGATATAACCATCTCTAATACACAACTAATTGTTCCATCTGTAAGCTGTGGAAATGTACCTCAATTAGCTGTTGATCTGATTGTAAATACCCTAAATCTAAGACTTCTAGGTAGACTAGATGTATCAGAACAAATGTACGCGTTTGTAGGACCACGTGAAGGTATTGATACTGATGGTATAACAACTGAAGCTGAAGTTTATGGTGATGGTAATATAACAGTTATTCAATTTAGAGCACCTGTTTTACCAGGTAAAATTGGTAGTTTAGTGAATGATGTAATTGTACCATTCATAAAGGAAGTAGGTATTAAATATATGTATGTTATTGGATCAGCAGATGCAGCACGTAGAATTGATCCAAGTGGACCAATTACTATTGATTTAAAAGGTCCAATTGTACAAGAAAAGTATCCTGGATCTGGATTTATTATACAACTTTTACGCCACTCTCCTATACCAGCAGATGGTATAGTTAGGTATGTATATCAAGGAGATAATGTTACGGATGCTATTGAGGTGGCAAATTTAGTAATGAAGCATTTACAAAAATCAATACCGTCTAGTTGGAAACCTCCGATATCATGGTCGAGTTTTTATGGTAAACCTGTAACGGTTGGTATTGAAAGTGGACTTTATGCATGAACTGATCGGATGATTCCGAAGCTAGTAATGATGTCATAAATTTTATATATTTACAGGTTTACAGGTTTATATGTTTATGTAAACATGTTGATATAAACATGCTTATAGTTTACATAAACATATATGTAGCCTGTCTTATTCACCTTTTATTGTCCTTATTATCATCTGTTCTGTTGGTGCACGATTTTTCCATGTTTTTCCATGGAATGTGATTCACATGACCTGAGATAACCTTAATACTCATTTAAGAAATATTCTTCTCCGCATTTCCCGTTCATTTTATTCGCAGATCAATAAAGGCATCCGATTTTATGGTGTATATATACACCATAAAATATACAAATTCAGGTATTAATAAAAACCTTAATAATGTCAAACGAATTCGATACTGAGATTGAAACTCATATTCAAGAAGATACAACAGCTGTATATAATGGATTAGGTGAAGATGATGCATCTAAGATTGCAATTGAAGAACTTAAAAAGGATGAAGAAATCGATGAATCACCAAGAATAAGACAAAAGAGTAAGAATAATATCGATAATTCATTTATTAGATCAGATTCACCTGCAAGAAGAGATGATTCTGATTCAGTTATGTTTATAAGTAATGAAGGTACAAAACCTGTTACTTTTAATCGTGCAAGTCCAAGTTTAATTAGTGAAGGTCCATTACCTGGAATTGATGATGAAACGAGTGATTTAGTTCATAAGCATGTGATGTAGTTATCTAATGAACAGTTGTACACTGTTCATGTAACTAAACGCTGTTGATATTTCGACGTTGTTCATGTCCTAGTGTTGTTCATGTCTTAACGCTGTGTATGTATCTTACACTGTTCATGTAACTTAACGCTGTTGATATTTCGACGTTGTTCATGTCCTAGTGTTGTTCATGTCTTAACGCTGTGTATGTATCTTACACTGTTCATGTAACTTAACGCTGTTGATATTTAGACTTTTTTAATATCTTAATGTTGTGCATGTCTTAACGCTGTGTATGTATCTTACACTGTTCATTCATGGCATTCGATCTTACACTGTTCATTCATAGCATTCGCTCTAACACTGCTCGTAAAATAACAAATACGCAGCCTTTTGCTGACCTAATACATCCTCTGTTCTACATTCCCATACATTATTATCACTTATTCTCCACCAATCCTTTTCACCTGATTTCCATGGTACAACATTATGATGCCTATGAGGTTTAGGAACAGTTCCATTTATTCCATCAGTTTCTAATTGTATATCTATTGGGTGATTCATCTTTCTCCTAAAACATTCATAATGTCCTGCATCATGTGTTCCTTGATGTCTTACCATTGAAACAAGTTTATACCTTACCTTTATAGGTACTTGTATCTTTTTTGGCTTTTCATTTGAAGGATCAAGTTGATTTAACACTTTAGCTGCAGGTGCATCGACTAACTGATATGATGTTAAAGTTATATATTCTTGAAAATCGATTCTACATGAATTCCTCGATGCAGTACCTGAAAATAATGATCTAGATAGATGTATAACAAGTATAGGTGATAATTTTCCAAGAATAGTCCTTTTAGATATAGCAGAAACAATAGATTTATCAAATATTGATTCTATTGAATCTGGAATCTTTGAAGGTTTTATATTTGACAAAGATTTTAATAAATCAATAGATTTTTCATCAGATTTTAATGATAATGAAGATTTTAATCCAGATAATCTACAATTATCACATCCAAAATCTTTAATACATTCAGTATTTAATAATGAAGTAAAACATTTATCTAATGTAGTATGCCATGAATTAGGTACATTTAATGACATAATAAGGAAAGAAGATGTACGCATAGGAGGAGAATAAGCACATTTTGAACATGTTATAATATCATTTGTAAATGATTGAAATGGTACAATTGGAGTACAATCAATGTCATCATTGTCACATTTGCTATTATCAGTACAATCAGTTATATCAGCTTCCTCAACATTTGTCATTTCAGATTTCTTTAACATTTTAACCTTTTGTTCATATATACTTTCAAATATTAATTGAAGTAATTCATGTGCATCATGCTGTGATCTTGATATTCTTGATTTATAAATTAACTCTAATTCATGAAGAAATGGCCATACTGATAATGATTTTTGATAAAGTATTGGTTCATTTAATCTATCAATCATTTCTCTTAATGCAATACCTAATGATTCATCAGATGAAGCACAATCATCTAAATTATTCCTTAATGTAGGTATACTTGAAAGTGCTTGTAATATACTATTAGCAAAACAATCATTTGCTTGATTTATGAAACCTACTGCTGTTGGTTTAGGTTTCTTTACCATTTTTGATGGTATAAGTATATAAAGAGTTGATGATATAGCTATTGACAGTAAAAGAAGAGTCGATGGTGATAATGATTGTATATAATATAACCAATTCCAATATGCTTTTTCTGACATTATAGGGGTCTCAAAGCGTAGGGTGTCCCAAGAACGCACACTTAAACTCACTTAAACTCACGCGTATGCAATGACAATAACCTACGTCAACTAGTCAATTACACAATCGTTAATTCGATCGTTAATTCACCTATACAATAGATTCTACACGTATACAATCGTTAATGTACGTAAGTTATACGTTAACTTATATGATTCAGTAATAAAATATCAAGTGTAATGTTGAAATCCATCTTACCCTGACTTCACAGCGCCACACTTAACTTCGAGAAATCACACTTTCCTTCCTTCATTCATTCTTTTTTCTTCTTTCTTCCTTGTAAATAAAAAAGTTGTTTTATAATCGAATTTGACGTTTTCTTTTTACTCAGTTTTTTGTTTTGTTGTTTTGTTGTTTTTCAATTTTCATCAAACAAAGTTACCCTGTGTTTTTTTAACTTTAAGTCTCGTCATTCTTTTACTTCTTTTACTTCATTTTTCTTTCTATCACCCATCTAAAAAACACTCATCGGAAAAAGAATGGCTTCCGTGAAGAGTAAACCTAGGCAACGTCCTCCAAAGGCTTCGCAACAGTCAGAACAACTACAATCACAAACTGATGCTGTAAATGCTTTGAAATCTGTATTCCCAGATTGGAATGAATCAGATTTAGCTGTAGCTTTAGCTGAAGTAGGAAATGATGTAAATGAAGCTGTAATCGGTATCACTTCTGGAAATATTCAACCATGGAATCCTGTAGATTCAAAAAATAATAAACCTTCAAAATCGGCTCCTCAAATCGTACAATCAAATGAAGAACAACGTCCAAAGAGATCTAATAAACTTCAAGAAAAACCTTCTGCCAATACAAAGCCTGCTACTACAAAATCTGCTGCTACTACAAAGCCTGTTGACAGAAAGAATAAACCTCGTTCTTCACAACCTGAACCTTCTAAACCTAAAGACAAACAAGCTAAACCTAAACAAGACAAACAAGAAAAGGTTAAAGATAAACAAAAGGAATCATTTAAAGATGAAAAAGAAAATAGGGCTCCTTCTAAGCCTGCTCCTTTAACTTGGAGTTCAATCGCTGCTAATGCTTTAAATCCTGTTGATCAAACTCCTAATGATTCAACCACTAATGATTCAATTACTACTGATTCAACTGATTCTGTACAAACTGTACAAATAGATCAATCTTTGTTGGAAGACTCAAATGACACTCCCTTAGTTCCAGCATCGAATTCTTCAAAACCAATTAAATCTGCTGCAACTGCTTGGGCTCAAGTTGCTTCTGGTGCTGCTTCAAAGACTGAAACTAAGCCTGAACAAGTACAAGTCGAGCAAGTACAAGTCGAACAAGGTGCTGATGTTTCTAAAACTGCTGAAGTTGAGCAAGCTCAACCAGCTCAAACTCAACCTAAACGCTCAAAGAACAAATCAGCTAAACAGAAACCTGTTAAAAACACACCAATTAAACCAGCTGTACCTGTTCTTTCTGCCGTTCCTGGAACAAAATTATCTTACACTGAACAAGCCAGATTAGCTGCTCTTTCTAAAAAATCTGAACCTGAACCTGTTGAGTCACTTCAACCTGCTGCTGTTATTGAAGAACAAGCTGCTCCTGTTAATGAAAAACAAGATTCAAGATTTGATTCTGTTGAATCTAATGTATATCAAAAGCCAATTACAAAATCACCTGCTGGTCCACCTCCTGGTTTATCTGGACGTCCTGGAATGTCAATGTCTCAACAATTTGGTTCTATTAAATTAGCTGATGAGCCTCAAGTACCTACTCCTAAGAAAGATGTACCTTTCCATGACCCTGCTATTGTTGATTTTGCTGCTGAACAACCTGCTTCACATCCAGCTTCACAACCTGCTGCAAATAATGAACAGTATACTGGATTTCAACAAACTAATGCTCCTGGATATTTTGGTGGTTATAGACCTCAAAATAATGCATCTTCAAATACACCTACTTCAACTGTTTCTCAAAGTGAGCAAGGTGAACAAGGATTCTCTTCTAATGGTGCTGCACCTGTTATGCGACCTGCAGGTCTTTCTGGATCATATAATGTACATCCAGAATCTATGCCTTATAATATGCCTCCTGGTATGGTAGTTGGACATCAATTTAATGGTCATCCTCCTCCTTTTGTTGGTTACCATGCGTATGGAAATCCTGGAATGCAAAAGAATATGTACGGACCTGCATCAGGTCAGGTTGAAGGATTATACGATCAATATGGAACCAATAGAAATTATAATCGTATTGGACAAGAACCTATTGGTAGTATGGGACATAATTTGTATGGAAACTCTGGAGCAGGACCTCATATGGGACCACATGGTGGACCTGTTGGACCTACTGGAGCACCAGGAGCACCAATTGGAGGGTATTCTCAAGGACATAATGATAATAAAGGTGGATTTTTGAATGAGTCTCAACAACTTGGTGGACATTCTATGTATGGACGTGATAATGGTATTGCTGATTATAATCGTGGATTTGGTGGATATAATGGGTATGATAATAGTCGTATAGTAACTCAAGAACAACAACCACAGCAAGTTCAACAAGTTCAACAAGGTCAAGGTCAACAAGTACAAGGACAAAGTCAACAAGGACAACAAAGTCAAGGTCAACAACCTCAA
The DNA here is from genome assembly GCA_030566855.1 of Tortispora sangerardonensis. Taxonomy (NCBI): domain Eukaryota; kingdom Fungi; phylum Ascomycota; class Trigonopsidomycetes; order Trigonopsidales; family Trigonopsidaceae; genus Tortispora; species Tortispora sangerardonensis. The sequence goes on along the minus strand of JAKUBJ010000004.1, from coordinate 58,460 downwards.
CAACAAACAAGTACACAATTTGGACATCAAAATTTGCATAATATGCCTCAACAATATCGATCATTCCAACAAGCAGGACAACATTCTCAGCAAGGACAACAACAACAATATTTAGGAAATGTTCAAGGTGGATTTGCACATAATGGTATGAATAAGAGTCCTAGTGGAGTTCCTGGTGGTACAGGACATTCATCATTCTATGGTAATAATTACAGTCAATATGGAACCAATGGACCTACAGGATTTGGATATGAACAACAACATACTGGATTCCAAGGAAATATGATGAATGGACAAGGATCATATGACAATGTACAATATTGATCATGTGATATTTTTACTTTTTATATAATAAAATCATGTAAATGATCTGATAACAAGATCTGCACGTGAATTTTGAGATTCGATCGATTTTAAGTTTAATTTGTATACCCCCCAACTGCCCCATCAAGTATAAATACTTCCATGTTCCCACATTTTCCTTCTTTTTGTTCACCCAAACATATAAAGTGGAGAAAGAGTACGAAGTGTAGTAGAATTGATTAATTGAAATGACTATAAAGACTATAAAAACGACACCATTTGAAGGTCAAAAGCCTGGTACTTCTGGATTACGTAAAAAAGTGAGTATTTTTCAACAACCAAGTTATGCTGAAAATTTCGTTCAATCTATACTTGATTCAATTCCTGAAGGTTCTAAAGGTTCTACTTTAGTAATTGGTGGTGATGGTAGATTTTATAATGATCATGTTGTTCAAATAATTATTAAAATGTCAGCTGGTAATGGTGTAAGTAAAGTTATTATTGGTCAAAATGGAATTCTTTCAACACCTGCTGCAAGTCATATAATTAGAAAACGTAAAGCAACAGGTGGAATTATTCTTACAGCATCACATAATCCAGGTGGACCAACAAATGATTTTGGTATTAAATATAATCTTGCAAATGGTGGACCGGCACCTGAAACTGTTACAAATGCTATGTATGCAAGATCAATTGAATTAAAAGAATATAAGATTGCAGAAATACCTGATGTTGATCTTTCAAAAATTGGTATAAATGAATTTGATAGTATTATTGTTGAAATTATTGATTCTACAACTGATTATGTTGAATTAATGAAAGATATATTTGATTTTGAACTTATTAAATCATTTATATCATCTAATCCTAATTTTAAAGTTCTTTTCGATTCATTGAATGGTGTAACAGGACCATATTTTAAAGCAATAATGATAAAAGAACTTGGTCTTCCTGAAACATCAGTACAAAATGGTATACCATTACCTGATTTTGGTGGACTTCATCCTGATCCTAATCTTACATATGGACATACATTAGTTGAAAAAGTTGATAAAGAAAAAATACCATTTGGTGCAGCATCAGATGGTGATGGTGATCGTAATATGATTTATGGTGCTAATACATTTGTATCACCTGGAGATTCAGTTGCAATTATTGCACATCACGCAAATAGAATACCATATTTTGCAAAGAATGGTGTTTATGGATTAGCAAGATCAATGCCTACTTGTCAAGCAATTGATCTTGTTGGAAAGGCAAAAGGATTAAATGTTTATGAAGTACCTACAGGATGGAAATTTTTTTGTAATCTTTTCGATACAAATAAATTATCAATTTGTGGTGAAGAATCATTTGGTACAGGATCTAATCATATTAGAGAAAAAGATGGTGTATGGGCAGTACTTGCATGGCTTAATATTATTGCAAGTATTGGTTCTGAATCACCTGAAAAGGCATCTTTAAAGGCAATTCAAGATGAATTTTGGAGTATATATGGACGTACTTTCTTTACACGTTATGATTATGAAGGTGTATCTTCTGATGGAGCAAATGAAATGGTTAAAGCAATTAAATCAAAAATAGAAGATCCTTCTTTTATTGGTACAAAGACTTCTAATGGTTCAACTGTTACTGAAGCTGGTGATTTTAGTTATACTGATTTAGATGGTTCTGTATCTAAAAATCAAGGTATTTATGTTAAGTATGATGATGGTGCAAGATTTGTTGTAAGATTATCTGGAACTGGATCAAGTGGTGCAACTATAAGATTGTATGCAGAACAACATGAATCTGATTCATCTAAATTTACACTTTCTGCTGAACAATATCTTGGTGAATTTGTTTCAATTGCTGTTGATACTTTACAGTTAAAGAAGTTCATTGGACGTACTGAACCTGACGTTAAAACTTAATTATTGATTAATAATTACTTGCATTACTACTTGAATTAATTGTATATCTAATCGTAGATTCTCGAATCTGTAGATGTTCTCGAATTCTGTAACAACCCTAACCCATGTAAAGAATACTCCTACAAGAATGTACTTATATTCGTTCAATTTTTATTCAATTCAGTTCATATTTTTTAAGCATTTACAATTCACTTATAAGAATTGAATATTATTTGTTTTATTTTAATTGTTTAGTTTTTAAAGATTTTACAGTGACATCTTATAGGATTCCTAAAATGCCCGCAAATTAAAGTTTACCCCACAATTCAATACCAGTCACACTATCAAAACTTTATACATTCTTTATGAAATCAAATCAACATATTTTTATACAAAATTTGTATTATTTTGTTACCTTAAAATTCTCTACAAAATCATATAAATTTTATATAATTTAGTTAATAATTGCATCTATTAAATCTAATTTGATTACTGATATTAGGTGTAACTATAGAACATTATAAAGGGTAACGGCTATTACTCATTACATACTATTGGCTCCTCAAAATCGTGATCCCCAATGATACAGTATATATAAATACTCCGAATGTACCTTTTCACTTCTTTACTTCCTTTGGAATTGAAATTAGTTTTTGTTTAGAAATATTCTTTATTTTATGTAAGTTTTATAAAAATTGATGATCGATTACCCTGATTTTACTTGATTTTGCTTAAAAATGCTTAATAATGTGATTCAATTGGTATAAAAATGACTTGTTCTGTGACATTCTGTTATCTATAATGTAGACAATCAAACCATAAGACAATCAAGCCATCAGGCAATCAGGTAAATGTGGTCAGTGTGGTCAATCAAGCAAATTTGGTCAATATAATTCTAATTACCCTACTAACAAAGTAGAAATATGCCTTCTGTTTATGATGTTTTGGAAAGAAAATCAGGTGTCATCGTTGGTGATGATGTCTTGAATCTCTTTAAATACGCTCAAGAACATAAATTTGCTATTCCTGCTTGTAATGTTACATCATCATCTACTGCAGTAGCAGCACTTGAAGCAGCACGTGATAAGAAAGCACCTATTATTCTTCAAGTATCTAATGGTGGAGCTGCTTATTTCGCTGGTAAAGGTGTAGGTAATAAGAATCAAGAAGCATCTATTGCAGGTGGTATTGCTGCAGCAGAATATATTCGTAGTATTGCACCTACATATGGTATTCCTGTTGTTCTTCATACAGATCATTGTGCTAAGAAACTCCTTCCTTGGCTTGATGGACTTCTTGATGAAGATGAGAAATACTTTAAGCTTCATGGAGAGCCACTTTTCTCTTCTCATATGGTTGATCTTTCTGAAGAATCAAAGGAAGAGAATATTGCTATTACTAAGAAATATTTCGAACGTGCTGCACCTATGAAGCAATGGCTTGAGATGGAGATTGGTATTACTGGTGGTGAAGAAGATGGTGTAGATAATACAGGTGTAGATAATGCATCTCTTTATACTCAACCTGAAGATATTCTTGATGTTTATAATGCACTTGCATCAGTTGGACCATACTTTTCAATTGCAGCAGGATTTGGTAACGTTCATGGTGTTTATAAGCCAGGTAATGTTAAACTTCAACCTGGACTTCTTGGAAAGCATCAAGTTCATGTTAAAGCAGCACTTGGATCATCAAATGATAAGCCAGTTTTCTTTGTATTTCATGGTGGATCTGGATCAGCTCTTTCTGAGTATAAGGAAGCTATTGAGTATGGTGTATGTAAAGTTAATCTTGATACAGATTTACAATATGCATATCTTTCTGGTATTCGTGATTATATTCTTTCTAAGAAGGATTATCTTATGGCACCTATTGGTAACCCAGATGGTGATGATAAGCCTAATAAGAAGTATTTTGATCCTCGTGTTTGGGTTCGTGAAGGAGAGAAAGTTATGTCTAAGCGTGTAGCTCAAGCTTTAGATGATTTTGATGCAACTAATTCTGTATAAGATCTTGTTAAGATCTTGTCGTAAGACAAGATCTTGTTAAGATCTTGTCGTAAGACAAGATCTAGTTGTCATTAAGATCGTGTTATTTTTGTCAAGATCTGTCGTTGTTATTAAGATATCTGTATAAGTCTAATATATTGTCTTACGACAATATCTTAGGATAACAAGAAAGGTCCTAGTCCATCACTTATAGCAGAACTCATCTGCCTTATAAGAATCTCCTTTGAACTATAATTCGGTAGCTTTAAATAATTACTGCAAGTCATTACACTTGGTAGGTAATCATTTGGTGAAATATCACCATCAGAATGTTTACAAACAACTGTCATCTTTGGTACTAATGCCTTTAACCCACCAATTGGTAAATTTGGACTACCTGTCATAAATTGTAAGAATGATCTCTTTTCATTATTACTCATTTCTGACATAAATTCAAGTAACCAAATAAAAGCATTAGATTCCTTTGTAAATCCATGATCTGCTTTAACATTCTCATGTAATGTAATTAAACTAAAATCTGCTTCTGTATGACTGCATAACATTGTAAGTTCCTTTGGTGAAAATGATTCTAATGCTTCAATTGGGAAAACTTTTGAAAATCCATATGCAAATGATGATATTTGTCTATGAACTCCTTTTCCAATTGTCATGTCCAACACTAATTCAATATAACTTTCTAGATTATTTGAATTAACCATAATTGATTGTCCATTTTCAATTAATTCAATATCATATCCAGGTAATGTAAAATCCAAACACATTTCATCAAGATTATTACTCTTTCTTAAATGTCTTAATGCTCTTGCAAGAACTTTATCAACTCTGCTAAGACTTTCTAATGTAATTGGTGAATGTCCTGATTCACTTGAACAATTCCTTAAAAGTAGTAAAAAGAATTCAGGATTAAATGAAATATCAATAATCCTTGAATCCAAGAATGATCTTGCAACAAATGTTCCTAATATTTCAAACATTTTTAATACTTTCTTACCATTCTCTGTCTCTGCTTGTATACCATTCATTGGTGAAGGAAATAATCCATGTTCATTATAAACATAATCATTATCATCTCTTATATCTGAACCTCTCCATGCTTTAAGTTTCTTATTACAAAATTCAATAGAACTTAAAGAATAAAATTCCAAAGTAGGTCCAAGTCCAAATCCTTCTTCATCAAAATATTCGATCTCTAATATTTGTGGTTTATTACCATATTTCTCCATAAGAATATAAGCATTTTGTAAGATATTTTCACGTGATATTCTTACTTTTTGTCTTTGTAAATGTCCAAGTTCAATATTTTGATTTGTAATTGATTGTCTTCTTGTATTATTCCATAAAGCAATTGATCTTGAATATCCAAATGATGTTGCTTTTAAAAATTGTATTCTTGTTTCAAATGGAAGTAAAAAGAAGAATCTTCTTGAAATAAGAATACACCAAAATGGTAAACATGAACTTGCAATAACAACTGGTTCATCAAGTTGTTGATTCACTTTGTTTGTAAGTTTTGCATTAACAAAATCTGATTCATGTATCGTATGTAAATGTTCAGCATGAACATTTACATGTTGAACATCTCTTGTATGATCATTTTGAACATTTCTTGTATGAACATGCTGAACATGCTGAACATCTCTTGCATGTTCATTAATATAATAAAGAACCTCAAGTAACCTTAATATATCAAAAATATATTCTGATATATTCCTTTGATTAATATCATTAATATCCATATCAAAATAATGTAAATGCATATCTTCTTCTTTTTCTTCATTTTTTGGTCCAGAAATTCTTTGTACAAGAATCTTGTGAGCTTTATTCCAAAATGTACTAGGATCTTCAAGTTCTCTGTGTAATGCATAAAATGCTGTCATATTGTTTGTAATTTCTTTTCCATTAATTGAAAATTTTAAATGAAATTCTTCCTCTTCTTGTGTTTGTTGTGTTTGTTCCACGCGTGAAGACATTCCTGTCTCTGTCTGTGCGTCCGCATGTTCTTGCTCCGCATGCTCCGTGTGATCCTGCATATTCAAATATTCATCATAATCATTCTCAGAACTCATCTCATTATCTTCATCTTCCATTCCATCATACTCATCTGCTGAAAATTCAATAGCACTATCATCTAAATCTCCCATATGTCGACGAAAATATTGTCTAAGACTATCAACTCCAATTAATGAACGTGCTCTTATAATCCCATCAAGAAAGAACTTCTCAAGTACTTTAAATGTTGCTATTCCATGAAATGATATATAAAGATCTCTCATACTCTTTGGTATAAGTTCATATCCTTCATCTTCTGGATCACAATATAATTGTAAATAAACTTGCCTTGTAAGATCTGATAATTCTCTTCCATTTGTTCTTTTCCATTTTGATGGTGTAATAGTTGAAAATTTCTCATTAATATTAAATATTGAATGAATACATTCAACCAATTTCAAAAATGGTCTTTTTGGTCCAACTAAAAAGCTTTCAATAAACAAATTTTGTGTTTCATTTATTTCCTTTTCATTACCTTCTGTTAAAACAAATAAAAGTGATTTTAAAATATCAGATTTTGATACTTCAAATACTGATGGATATTCTGATTCAAATCCAAAACTTTTTGAATCTCCTGAAAATATCCTTGAAAGACAATCAAATGATATTTTTATATCTTTTCTTCTTTCTAACATCTCTCCAATATCCTTTAAAACTGCAACTGAATCATTATTAATTGCTAAATGAGGTAATTTATTAGATGTATCTAATACATATAATATAGATGCAACTCTTCCTGCTAATAAAAATGAACTATCTCCTTTCATAATCTCTGTATTCCATGATAAATCTGCTTCAGATGTTTGTTCAGGTAATGATTTCTTATATTTTTCCAAAATCATACAAACAATATTTGAATAATATTCACCAATATTATCTTCATTAACTTTCATATCAGGTAATGTACTATAAAGATATTTCTTTAATTCATCATAAACTCCTGTTCTGTATAATTGAGGAACTGAATCTTCAGGAACTTTAATAATTAATGTATTCACTATATGAATAGCATGTGATATACATCTTTTTTCATTATAATTCCCTAAACATGTACAAAGAACTAATCCAATTCTTGTAAGAGGAAAAATATCAAGAATCATTCTAGAATCAACTACTCCAAATAAACGATGAAGTGCACTCATTGTTAATTTTCTAATCTCTTCATTATCTGTATTATCATAAAGATCAAGTACAAGAGATGTTAATACAATAACATATTTCTCTAATGGTCCATCAATTAATCTTGTAACTCTTTCAATATCTTTAGCTCTATTTTGAGGCTTTTGTCCACTTGATGTCCAAATCTTATCAAAATCTGCATTAAAAAATCTATTAGTTAATGAAATTCTAGGAAGCATTTCAACAAGAATATTTAATAATTCTGTAACTGGAAGATCTTGATTTCCTGCAAGTGCTTGAATCACTGATGATGAACTAGTATCTTTACTAACTTCTGTAGGTGGTGATGATCCAATAATTTGTTCATAAACTGATGTACCAATATCTATATTAAGCAATATACAACTTATACTAGTTGATGATTTAGCTATAGATGCAAGTGCTTGAAGCATAACTTTTGTAGACATAATAGATATCGTAGAAACTGGATTTATAACCAATTGTGTAATCTTTGATATCAATTGTTCATTAAATAGTTTATCCAATAAATCAGGATAATGTCTATAACTTCTAGCAATATTAGCAATTGCAATAAGTGATTTCTCTATAACTGGTGAATCATATCCAGTTAATAGTAATTCTAATGCTGGTATAGTATCTATAACTAAATGAAATTCAGATGTAGGTAATGATACACAACATGTTGCAACAATATCAACACATATTTCTTGTATACTTGTTGAAAAGAAATCAATATATGATAAAAATGAATGTATTCCTGATTGTCTAATTTGTGAAACTGATTCTGTAGCAAGTGATTTAAGAATCTTAAGACATTGTTCTGTAACTTCAATATACTCCATACTCATATACATATTAGTTAATACTGGTATAGCTCCTGCAGAAACAATCTCAGGTTTTGATCTTGGTGCTGCATCTATAAGATTGGATATGCAAGTACAACATGCAAGCATAAGATCAACATATGAATCATCTGCAAATTCTGAAGGTTTAGAAATTATATCAAAGCATGTCTTAGCTGTTAATTCAATAGGTATAGTATGAACTATATGTTCTTCAGGACACATAAGTAATATTGTTGATATTTGTTGAGCTGCTGCAACTCTTTCATATGTTTCAATAGAATCATTACTAAGTGTATCTAACATTTCAGAAATTGATGAAGTTTCTCTATATCCGAACATTTCAGAAGCAGAAGAAAGATGACCAAGAGCATTTGCAAATGTAGTAGAGTTTTGAAACCTTCTTGCGGAGTTAATTAATGCAGCAAATTCATCTTCTTCGTCATTATCATTTTCTTCATCATCTTCCTCTTCTTCGTCATTATCGTTCTCTTCATCTTCCCCTTCTTCCTCATCATCTTCCTCCTCCTCATCTTCTTCTTCCACCTCGTCATCATCATCCACGTTCTGGTTCCTTATAGGGTTTAAGATTTCAGATAAAGATGCAACATTCGTATGAAATATAGGTATATTAGACCCATTAAGCATTTGAACATTCCTTCTTCTAATATTAGTAGTATTTGCACCATCAGTACTAATAAGTGTAGAAAAAGGTAAATTTGTTGGATGTTCAAAGAATGATGTACTTGTAGAATCATTAATTTCAGGTGGCGGCGGTTGATGTGAACCTCTTCTAGTATTTCTAGAAGAATTACGATTACCTGCCATTTCTAAAGAATCACTTAATTCAGGAGATTTTGATCTTTTACGTTTCCTTATAGGTTGTTGAATATCGTTTGAAGTTCTAGTTTTATTACGACGATCCAATGAGTTATGATTCATGCAAAGAACTTTATTTTTTATACCCAAAAAGAGTAATAAATAAACAAAATACTTCTTTTGTTTATAATCGATAAAATATAAAAGAAAATTAATTCAAATAACAGTTCAAATGTAACAGATCAGATAATTGCTTTGATTTGTAAGGCAAAAAATAAGAGGCAAATTAGAATAGCAAATAGTACCACAATTTTGGTATCAAAAGATGCAGAATTGTGACTTTAAATTGATATTCAATTAGGTAAGCAAATATTAATAGAAAATCAATAAAATTTATTAAAAATTGGTGAAATGAAGATACAAAAAAAGGATGCGTTTCTGAAAGGTGTAAAAAGGTCATAATGTAAAAGGAATATTATGTATCCGGGTAATGTGTGAACAATCACCATTCACCAATTGACCATATTTCAATTATTCATAGTTATCAATTATTCAAACATTCAACATATCTTAATATAAACTACTATGGCCTGTATGAACTCTTTGAATACATTTCAGAAGAAAATCTAAACCTTCTTTCTTCAGGAGTTATACCAGCAGCAGAAGCTAATTCCAAATAAGCCTTTTCGAAAGAATCATTAGATGAATCAGGATTTTCTTGAAAAAATTCATGTTCCCATTTAACATCATTTGCAATTTCAGCTTTTCTAAGTTCTCTTTGTTCATTTTCAATCTTAGACTTTTCAGCTTGAATCTTACTATAATCACCAAGCTTTACAGCTTCAGCTACCTTTTCCCATGCCTTTCTTGATTCTTTCTCTAATTGCTTTTCAATAGGCTTTATTTCTAATGTATGCCTAGCTGCAGTTGTAGATTCAGCATCCCAAAATAACTCTTCTGTATTTGTACGATCATTTCTTATTGTTGAGGTCTTAGACCATCTACCTGATATGGTATACAAAGAACTCTTTGGTGCAGACATATTATAAATCTTTCCCTTAAATGAATTCTTTTTACCTGAGAAATATCCACGTCCCCAATACTCTATTTCAGCTTTATAACCAGATGATGAATAAATATGAGTCTTCTTTTCTAATTCAACAAATGGTGAACCAGTCCAAACTCCTTCAATATGAAGAGGTGGTAAAGTAATTAAATAATATTCATCAAATGGTTTCAAATAAAGCATAGCATGTCCAATTTGTTTAACTGTAATAGTCATACTCGTTGCTGAAATTGATGCTTTGATACCATTGAATCCTTGTAAATGTACTCCATGGGTATCATTATTAATACTATATGCAGTAATTGGAGGATGATGAGAAACTTGTTCAGATACAAGAATTGTATTATCTTTTTGTTCTGATTCCTTATGAGTAGGCCATTGTCCAATAAAAACTTCACCTAAAAAGGGATTCAATGGCTTCTTTTCAGATCCAAGATTCTCAGATCGCGAACAATATTGACCTTTTAAAGTGGCAATAAACCATTTAAATACTGCAACAAATCGCTGTTCAGGATCTTTAATTGTCGTAGGATCAACAAAAAGTTCAGGTAATTCTGTCCAAAATTGAGAGTATTCTGTTAATGACGTACCTGACAAAATGAATGGTGGTGCTGTCATTGATGATAAATCCCCATTATAAGAGGCTAATGATTTCAAAAATGATGTCCACATTGCAACTTGCCCAGCTGGCACACTTTCACTTTTCTTATCTGCCATTATCGCTCGTATAATCAATGTAATAAAACAATAGATGTTGGGGAAAGGAAAGGTGGAGAGAAAAGAAAAAAGAAAGGGGGATAAGGAAAAAACATGGATAAGGGTTTTTTTTTTGCAAACTCTACTTGCCACGTTCTCGATGTAACATTAATCAATTATTGAACAAATACAGATCTTTTTATGATATAATCTGATTTCAATTCAACTGTTACATCAATTTCATCATCTTTTATAGAAGATTCAGTAAATTTCACCCAAGAAGGGTCAACTGTAACGCCACCTAAACGACTGAACTCATTAGCTATAGATACTGTTGAAATCTCTTCAACAGGTATTGATTTCGGTAATGAATCTCTTAATAAATCATATTTGTACCTTAAAACAGAAAGATTATTCGATTCTTCTTGTTCTAATGCTGGTTGTGTTTGTTGTTCTATAGGTTTAAAAAATGACATCTTTCGAGTCTCTTTAACTGCTTCTACTGCTTCTTTCTGTACTTGACGTTTTTGGTATACTTCCTCTGCAGTAACAACAGGAATCACTGGTTCTTGTCCTTCATTTACATAAACTGCTCTTTGTTCTCTTGATAGGAAGTTACGCATCACAGAAACTGGTACTTCGATAATTTGACCTCTATGACCGAAGGAGTCAACATTTCTTAATAGTTGAACTCTTGCCACCCTTACACGTTTGGCGTATAATGTATTACAGCTACTGAATGCTCTTCTTAGCATGATGTATATGATATAAAAAGAAGAAGAAAGATGGTTAAGTTCATGAAGTTGGTGAAGAAGTAAATTCTTTGTATGTGTGTGTGACGTAGTTGTATAATAAACTTACTTTTCTGCGATTTTGACATTCAAGTCAATTTCGTAGAAAATTACCGCTTTCGTTCATAGAATAAATAAAAGTTGTAGAATGTATAATTTTGACTAGATATTGTTGTATTTTTTATAAAAATTTTACTATTAAGTAAAGTAGCAATAATTTTGACCGATTATATTAAACGCAACAATCGGTCAATTCTATTGTGTAAAAAACATTTACCTTTATATACAGTCTTAAACATTTAAGTCATGTGAAAACATCGGTAATAGTTTAGTGGCCAGAATCTCCGCCTGTCACGCGGGAGACCGGGGTTCGATTCCCCGTTACCGAGCGCTTTCTTTTTTTTGCATCACGTAAATATGTACAAGTAATTGACATAATACACTTTACTTTTTACATAATTCTACATAAACGCGTCTTTTTTGCCACAATGGAGAATGATTATATATCAGATAGTTTTGAAGAAGAATCACTATACAGTTTTGAAGAAGAAAAAGGAGAAAATGAAGAATTTGTAGATGCAAGAAGTTCATTATCACCAGATCACAATAATCCAATTTTTGTACCACCAACACCATGGTGGGAAGAAGAGAATGATTTTATTGAATTATATTGTTATAATAGCGATAAATCGCTACCTAAGAATATAATATATGACTCATATGATGAGTTTGATTCAGATATATGTGATGACTCAGATTCAAGCAATTCAATACCATTCTACCTTAGTTGTGAAGGAATAGAAGCAATACCAGAATCACCATGGACAGAATCGAATTCATCAAATATAATTCCATGTACTAATCCAAATGAGTATCAAAATCAACAAATATTGAAGGAAGAAAAAAAAATTGATGACGTAATCAATGTATAATATTGAACCTATACGCGCTTAAGGTAAACCTTTCCTTAACATTACCATTAACCATAAACCATTCAAACCATGTCAAAGACAGATATTGCAGAAACATTTATTAAACAAGCACCACCTGGAGAATTAAAATCGATTCTTAAAGGTAAGTAGATTGATTGATTAACGAGATTGTAATGACTTAAACGATTATGACCAATTTACTAACAATGAACACTTTGAAGATATTGAAACACTTACAGATGGATCAGTTAATACAGCATTGACATCATCAATTGCAGAATTTGGATCAGAATATTCGGAATTAGTTGATATTCCAAATATTAATAGGAAAATTGTTGTTTCCGATAAGAATAAGACCGGATTAAGCCGATTTTTCGATATTGAGTCATCTGTATCATTCACTTATTCATTTGAAGATTCACAAGTATCAAGTATTGATTCTTATGAACATAATTCCAATTATGACAAGACGAAATTTTCAACAATTTCTAAAACCTTATCGTCATATATCGAAGAATATTATCCTCATGATTCTGGTTACTTAGTTGTACCAATAAATGAGACTCAATTCAATATAATTATAATTGGATCAAAATATAATCCAAATAATTATTGGAATGGAAGATGGAAAAGTCAATATATTTATGACTCTTCTTCACTTAAAGGATCAATAAATGTAGATGTTCATTACTATGAAGATGGTAATGTACGTCTTCAAGCAAACAGTGATATTATTGAATCAAATGGTGATCTTTTTGAATCTTTAATTTCCATAGAAAAGAAATTTCAAGATAATTTGAATTCAGAAATAACAAAATTAGGTGAATCTGAATTCAAAAATCTAAGAAGACAATTGCCTGTTACAAGATCAAAGATTGAATGGGAAAAAACAATTGCTGGTTATAGATTAGGACAAGACGTTAATGGTGGTCGATCTGCATAAAATTTCTTTGCTTTTAAATCCATTTCCATAGTGAATATAATAATAATATTATTATGATCGCCCCAATTGAACTCTTAATTATAGGTGGCGCTGATTGTATTGCTCTTGTCAACCTTACCGATGAATTTCTAATTGATGATCCAATACTAGTAAATACATCATTAGCTGAATCAATATAATGATGATCTGATGCTTGTGAATGAATATCATTAGTTACTTGTCTTAATGCTGATAATTTTGATGCAAGTGTTTCTAATCGTTCATTGTTCTGATTACGTCAGTATGTTTGTTTATTTTCATTATTCACGTGATTTTATTTATTTCATTTTAATACTTACTTGTGATTCTCTTGAATATCCTCCTGAATTTGACATATTCGTAAACAATTAAAAGAATAAGGAATGATGACAAGTCAGTTGTTGGTGATTTATTCTTATTTCATTTGTGTATAACCCTTAACCCTCATTTATTCAGTTTGCCCAAGGATTATTAGAATATTTTTGTGATTCATTTGGAGGTGCTGATGGGGCTGATGGGGCTGAGGGAGCAGAGGGAGAAAATGCCATAGAGTATCCTCGAGGGATAGGAGGTATACCACTTGATTGATTAGGCTGTGCTTGCTGAGATTGCTGAGCTTGATCAGCATTCTCAGAGGTATAACCACTAGTCTGAGTAGATTGAGCATAAGATGGATGAGTAGGCTCAGAAGACTGCGCATAGCCACTGGGTTGAGTAGGTTGAACATAGCCACCGGGATGAGTAGGTTGAGTATAAGCAGGTTGAGATGGTTGAGCATAAGAAGGCTGAGCATGCGCAGCATGCTCAGAAGACTGAGGATACTCACTAGGTTTAGTAGGTTGACCATAAGCAAGTTGAGCATGTTGGGCAGGTTGAGCATGTTGAGAACTATAGACACCCTGGCTAGGTGTAGTATACTCACTTGATTGAACATTAGCAGTTTGAGTATAACCACCTTGAACAGGCGCATAACTCTGTTCACTATAACCACTCTGAGATTGAGTATCATAATTCGCTTGAACACTATACGCAGGTAGAGGATCTTGTGAGCTATACCCATGACTTTCTGGTGGTCTACCATAAGACTGGTGAACAGAAGGAAGTGCTTGATTCGCTGACATCACCTGTGTACCATAAGAACTATTCATATAAGATGTAGACCTTCTATGTTGCGCAATACTTTCATCCATAAGTCTATCATATTTGTCCTTAGCAACTTGAAACTTCTCACTCAATTTCATAAGCTCATCATTCTTTTGAGAATACTTATCAATAAGCTTAACAAGTTTAGGACGAATCGCCTGTGTCGATTGATAAAGATTTTGTAATTCAACATCATCTGCTATATTGTTCCCTCTATCATCCATAGAACTTAAAATTGAAAGCAATTTCTCAATATTCTTAAACTCTGCAAAGACTTTAGATTCTTCTGCTGCTTCTGAAGCAAGTTCTTCAGCTGTAGGTGGCGCAATAGGTGCAACATAGTTTAAAGGAAATATACCAACTTCACCTCTAAGTGATCCTCTCCACCAATCTCTAAATGCCGCATCTAATACAGTAATTATATCTCCCTTTCTAAAAGACAATTCACCAGGTTCAGACCTTGTAAAATCATATAATGCTTTTACACGAGAAACAGTTGCTGGTGTCATGGCTGCTTTATCAGTAGCTACTTCTTCTAAACTTTGTGAACAATCAGCTGTCTCACTAGAAGGTGGACCACCAGAACTTACAGTAGGTTGAGCTGGACTATTTGAAATATCTAACTCAGATAAAGACATAGCCAATGCCATCCTCAATTCTTCTTCTTCACGCTGCCTATCAGCTTCAGTAATCTTCTGCTTTCCTGGCTTTTCAGGTGGATTAATATTAGGTACATCCTGTTTTAATTGATTATACGCATCTTGCATAAGATTTAATGAAGGATCACTACTAAACTGTATAGACAATTGAGACATTATATCCAAAAGTCTTGCCTTTACAGTCACGTGAACAGATCGATCTTTTCCAATCTTTAATAATAACTGAGTAAAAGCCTTAGAAGAAAGTTCAATTTGAGCCTTTATACCACAATTTTGAGCTAATGCATGAGCCAAAGTTAAGCTATATAATAAGATATTAGCTGACTTGATATTAGATGTCATTCTTTTTGATAATGCCGATACCGCATTCTTTGCACCGGTTTCGGCATCATCATTAACTTTATCACAAACTTCAAGAATATATTCCCAATTCTCTGATGTTAAAGTCTCATCTGTTGCTTTATTAATAACAGCCTCTAAAGGGTTAGGAGGAGCTGATCGAAACATTGTATTATTCAATAACGAATCAAGATTATCTGATACAAATAGGGTATCATAGGGTTCCTGACAATCAGATTCTTTTAATTTCTTAATAACAATACCAGATTTATTAGTTTTTTCAATTTTTACTGGTATTTCTTCTATATATTCCTTGTTGTTGTCGGTGGCTAAATGATCTTGGTCGATAGTAGTTGAAGTAGAGCCTGAAACTTTATTGGATTTAAGGTTTTTACAATTCGAAAACTTCTCAAAGGTATTCCTGCTAGTTTTCCCTATAATTCTTAGTTTATTACTTTTTGAATCTTTTTCTGTCTTAATAATTGTTGTATCTTTAAGCATACTGATTTTGACGTTTATATACGATGAAGTAGATCGTCTGGAGGTGGATGTTATATATCGAAGGTATACGTCATCCTCCATCAAACTATAAACCTTATTTGAGCTTATCTTTGAATCAAGATTACGAATCTATAATTATATTATAATTCAAGATTATAATCTTGAAATATGTGTCGGTGTGTTCCGGATACTAAGACAACCTGACGTGTGAGTTTTTGAGTCAAACGGGGGGTCTCCATGTGAGTCAATGAGGTTGTTCTTACATGTAGTTGTTTAAGAGTGAGTATTGAATGCGTTTGTTTGGATGCTCTGATGTGCCTTTTGAATGCTTAAAAGTAGCCAGATTTGCCACTTAAAGTGGATTAAAGGTGAAGAAACTGTACAAAAATGGAGGCTTTAGCTTGCAGCAAATTAACAGTATGTACTACACCGCTTACTCTGTACCCTGACTTACACATCAGACAATGCATTTTACAGTAATATAAATATATTTACTTTATTATTGTTATTATTTATTATTTATTGAACAGAAGTATTTACAATTTGACAATTTAAATTAAATGTCAAATCATCATAACAACTTGTAATTGGTTCGCTTATAATTTGACAACTTAAATTAAATCTCATTAATACTTCACTACGCTATACACATAACATCATAATTATTAATATTTTAACCATTTTAACGAGTTCTTGGACCCTGTGGAAGAATAGGACTTCTATGTACCTGTTCAGCAACTGGTGAAATAGCCATATGTTGATGCTCTGTAACTAAATATTCATGACCTGCATGTCCTTTAGCTATATTATCCATATTCTCTGGTTCTAAAGTTCTTTCCATTCTTGAAGGATCCTTTTGAGGCATCGGTGGCACATTTTGTTGTTGAAATCCATTGCTAATTGCAATAGGAGAGTTTAAAGTACTTGAACTCTCTTTATCATGAGACATACTGTCATCTGGAGTAGCAGTAGATTCTAGATTTTTCGTTGATTGCGATTGTTTCTTTTCTGCTGCTTTAGCTATACGAGATGCCTTTACTAATGGAGACAAAGTAGTTAAATCAGCAGCTTGCTGAATAAAAGGATGTTTCAAAAGCTCATCTGTGCTAGCTCTCTTTTCAGGATTGACTTGTAAACACCATGAAAGGAATGATTTTAATAGTGATGAAATTGCATCAGGGTCCTTTAATTCAGGTGTACCATTTGTGGCAATAAAATACAATGCTCTTAATGGAGTTTCTGTTAAATATGGTGGTTCACCTTCAATCATTTCAATAGCCATAATACCTAAACTCCAAACATCAACATTATATCCATATTCTTTTCTTGTAACTACTTCTGGAGCCATCCAGTATGGTGTACCAACCATTGTAGTTCTTTTCATATCTACTTCATTCATCTGTGCACAAAATCCAAAATCTGTCAATTTTATATCTCCTGACATAGATAATAAAACATTATCTGATTTAATATCACGATGAATAACACCATGTCGATGAAGATGTGATAACCCATACAATGTTTCACGACAAACAGCTGCTATTTGACCTTCAGACATCATATTATATGTAACAACATCAGTTAAAGAACCTCCTTCCATGTATTCCATAATAACCCATAAATCACCATTCCATAAATACGAATTAATAAAATTCACAATATTCTTATGACGAGACTCTTTCATAACCAAAATTTCATTAATAATTAGTTCTTTCTTTGGTTGATTTTCTAAATTCATTTGTTTAACAGCAACACAATGTTCCGTTCCAATTTCATAAGCAGTGAAAACACCACCAGAAGCACCTTGTCCAATCTTGTGAAATTTTCTGTATTGCTTAGTAGGATCACTTTGTGTACATATTTTAGTCAATGTTTTGTAAGTTTCAATATCACATTGACGTCTAGCTTCACGTCTCTTTGCAGCTTGTTCTTCCTTTAAAAGTTCTCTTGATTCTGATCTCAATGAATGATTTCTTCTACCAGATTTCTCATCAGGTAATGGTGGTAAAGGAGCATCAGTATTTAATAATTGATTAGACATATCAGTTCTATCATATCTTCTTCCAGGTGAAGATATAGGATAAGAGCGTTGAGAAGTTTGAGGGCTAGCAGTTGAAGTAGAAACAGTTTGAAGTAATTCAGTTCCACGGTTTTGTATAGAAGAAGATATAGAATTATTACTTCCACTTGTCGCAACACCAATAGGAGGAGTTTTAACAGAATCACAAGAATCAACAGGTTCAGGTGTTGAATCACTAACAATAGAACCATCAGTTGCTAAAAGAGGAGGTTTCTTTAACATAGTAGGCGAAGAGACAGGAGAGGAGGATTCACTACCATTTCTAATATAAGGAGAATGAGGAGAAGACAAGTTACCTACATCCATAGGTGAGAAAGCTGCAGAAAGTACTGAAGAGCTGACTCTAGGAGCAACAGTAGGAGTGTATTTAGCAGCGGCGACATCTATAGTAAGTTGCTGATCCATATTTGTCTTTGGACTCTGAGAAAGGAAAGGAGATAACTTTGTTGAAGATCTCGTACTTGAACCGGTAGGTTTTGAGAAATTCTGAGTTATATTAGGAGTCTTTACAGAGGGTAGACGAGGTGTTGAAGAAGTGGAGCTAGTAGGGGGAGCTGGAGCAGGTCTTGGATGTTCGAATATTCCTTCATGATTCATAGGAAATCTAGGGCTAGTAAAAGAAAGAGAAGATAAAGCAGGAGATTGAACAATTCGATCATCAGCTTCTATTATAGGAGAAATAGTATTTGATTTTGTAGGAGATCTAACAGAACGTAAGAATTTGTTAACAGGGTTCTGATATGAATGATCTGAATAGAAAGCTACAATATCCATGACTTCCTGAGGATGAGATTCTATATCCTTTTTTGAAATACCTGAAGTTTCCAATAAACCTCTCCATTCATTAGGAAGGCCTTCATATTCCTTTGTATCTTGATTAAATCCAACATGAGTGACATGTTTTAATTCAAAAGGAGAAGAGATATCCATTTTTGAAGAAGCAGGTTGATTTTCTTTTTTACCGAATTTGATTGTATTTATGAAGTTATTAAATACACTTTTAACACGTTTTTCTCTTGAAACAGAAGACCTTTTAGTATTAATTTCAGGAGAGTAAGGTATACTTGAATCCTGAGAAGCGACAGTTGAGAAAGAAGAATTAGCAGTTGGTAAAGAGAAAGTAGGAGTTGATTTGTTATAAGAAGAACTTTCATTTGCAAGTTTTGAGGGAGAAGATTGAGTTGAAGTAGTTTCACCTATAGCTATATTATCCATTGCTTTTGATAATACGAGGTCTATTGAAGAAGTTTCAGTAGGAGGTAAATCAGAGATAGCTAAGCCTGAAGGTTCCAAAGTGTCATCTTTTGTGTTTGAAGTAGATAGAGGTATTGATACATAATCAGCTTCTGATATTAGAGGAGTTGAAAGAGTTGATTGAATAGGAGAAGTTTGTGTTGGAGAAGTTAACATCGGCGAAGTAGGTTGAGAATGTGTTGGTGAAATAGATTGAGAATGTGTTGATGAAATAGATTGAGATTTTGTTGTAGAAATAGATTCAATAATAGGTATTTGTGAATTTGATTGAATCGAAACTATTGAAGAACGTATAAGAGATCTTGGTTCTGAAATTGAAATAGTATTTGGTAAATCTATATCCGATTCATTCATTAAAGAAGCAGTAGGACTTGAAGAATTAGGAATATTAGGAGATATCGGTAAAGATTTTGAGTTCGGGAAACTACCTGGTATTTTTGATAAGGAAGTTTCGAAAGAAGAATCACTATTACGATCGATTAGATTTTGAGAATTAAAAGATTGTAAAGAATCTATTGAAGATCGATCAATATTTTGATTCATTTTTTTTTGATAGAGAAAATGGGTCAAATTGAATAATGAAGGATTCGGTTTTAAAAATGACCAGGTCAAAAAAAAGATAAAAAAATAGGGTCATAAAACGAACAAAAAAAGAGGTCCAAAAACTTCCTTCCTTTTCTTCTATTTAAAACACAAATTAAAAAAAAAGAAGGTAAATAACGAAAAAAAAAAGAAGGGTTTTAAGAGATTCAAATATTTCTAATAAATTTTTTGTTCAAAACAAAAGGGTTGTAAAAATGTGTGTATATATGTAAAAAAAGGAAAAGGGATGTAAAAATGATAGGTTAAGTGTTGACGGGTGGATGGGATTAAATTCCGGTGGATGGGGGGCGGTTAGAATATAGGGTTAAAATTGAGTTGTAAATTTACTTTACACCTCGAGGTAGATTTTTGAAATCATCACAGGTTCATAAAAAGAGTACATAAAAATATATAATGAAATTATTATGGTTATTATTACCATTTGTTTATGGAGAAGATAAATATAATGAAGAATTAAAGTTAAAACCATTAACAGGACATCATTTATTAGCATCATTTGATTTTAATGTATCAACAATTGCATCTAATCATTATCAATTATTTCCTAGAATATTAGGAGAAATAATGGGATCAGTTAATGCATCAGAATTACATTTAAGATTTGGTCAAGGTAATTGGGATTCAATAAATTGGGGTATGTTACCTGACGATGGTTTAATGTCATCAGGAACAGGTGTTGAGATATGGGCATCATTTAATTCAAATGATTATTTATTAGCAAAATCATCATGGTTTAAATTAGTTAATTCATTATCTGGCATGTTTTGTGCATCATTGAATTTCATAGATGAATCACATACAACATCACCATATGCTTTATTTGATAAAAGTAACAATTCATACTTATTTCATGGTTCACTTCCAAGTGAACCAGTATGTACAGAGAATCTTACACCATTTTTAAAGCTTTTACCATGTAAAGGATCTGCAGGTATATCATCACTTTTAGATGGACATAAATTATTTGATTCACAATGGCAATCAATGTCATTAGATATTACAAGAACACCTAAAAATGGATCATATGAATTATTATTACGTGAAACTATATATGCTGTTATTCATATACCACGTACACTTGATAGACGTACAAATCCTGTACCTCAACCTGATCCATATGAAGAACTTAATTGTAATGAAACACGTTCATATAATGATAATTCAAAGGGTATATGTTTTCCAAAAAATACTGAAATTGGTCCTGTTTCTTATACACTTGTTGATATATTTGGATCACCTATTTTACATGGTTCTTGTCTTAATAATATCCAATCTGTTTGTTTACAAGTTCCAACAAATGATTGGATAACAAAATCACCAAATCATGAACCAAGAATAACAGATTCTGAAATATGTTATGATTTAACACCAAATCAAGATTTTGATATGTTTATATCAACATCTACAAGAGAGCTGGTACTTCCAAAGAAATTACCTCCTGTTATTGTAGATAGACATCTTATTGGATGGGGACAAGAACGTGGTGGTGTTCATTCTGTTTATCAGAACCCTTCTTCTCATTCTGTATCATTTATTGTTTATGAAACCATTCCATGGTTCATGAGAATCTTCTTACATTCATTAACATACAAGTTAACGTTTGAAAATGGTACTGTATCAGAAAACAAATGGATATCATCAAATTCAAGTATTCTTCAATTGCTTTATTACAGTCCACAAATTCCTAGAAAGAAACCATCTCATATTGAAATGATGATAACTTTACCTTCAAATAGTAAGCTTGTTACAACTTATAATTTTGAAAAAAGTCTTCTTTATTATATGGAATATCCACCTGATGCAAATAGAGGATTTGATATACCATCAGCAATAGTTAAAGTACTTTCTGATACAAGGAAACCTGTTATAAGATCAGCAACTTCATTACTTTCACTTCCTACACCTGATTTCAGTATGCCATATAATGTTATTATATTAACAAGTACTGTTATTGCATTAGCTTTTGGAACAGTTTTCAATCTTCTTACAAGGCCATTAAAATATGATTCAAATGATGATTCAAATAAGTTATTGAAATTCTCTTTTTTTAACAAATTTAGACGTCATTGATGATGTCATCATTGATAACTGAATTGTTGTTGTTGAATAGATTTAAGGAATTCCATTAAATATGCAGGATTATTTAATAATTCAGGATTGTTTCTAAGTTCAGGATTTGTCATTGTTAGTTGTTGTAAAAGTGCAAGATTTTCAGGTGCAAGATTTGACATATATGTAGCAGGTGCAGGTGCAGGTACACTGCTAGCAGAGCTAACAGTGTTGACAGTGTTGACAGTATTGACAGTATCAACAATATTCCCCCTATGTACAACAAATACTACAATTAAAGAATCATCTAAATATTGTACAAATTCATTTGAAAATCTTATGAATTTTTTGAACTTTTCTGATTCTATACTTGTACCTCCTTTACTCACTGGAATCAAATATGCATCTCTTACTGATGATCGAGAATTACGTATAACACCATACCTTGATTTCTCAACCAAATGTTTAAATAATTTATTATACTCTTCCTTATCATCATTAGAACATTTTAATTCAATAGCAAAAAGATCTTTTTTACTAGATGATGCTGATTGTGTAAGATATTTTGATGCTGATTCTGATGATACTCTTCCTTCAATATATATATCAGGTGATGTAATAGTATTCCATTGTAATTTTTGTTCAATTGGCATTCCTGCAGGGTATCCAATATGAATACCTGTTGCTGAAATATCAGCTATTGATGGCATAATAAGTTTACCTTCCCAAACTGTACCTGAAGTGAAATATGATAAAGGTTTAATTTGTTCATTTTCTTTCTTTGTGAAATCTAACTTTTCAGGATCATAATCATCATCATTATTGTCATTATTTAAAATATCATCTAAATCATCCAATATATCAGATCCATTTTCTTCATTATAATCAAAGTTAAAATCTGTATTAGGAGATTTAGGAGATCCAAGAGATTGAGGAGATCGAAGAGATTTAGGAGATTTAGGAGATTTAACAAAGTCTGTAGTTTCATCCAATGGAGATGGTGATCTATCATTTGAGTCAAAGTTATCAAAATTGTTGAATTTGTCAACCTCGTCAACTTTGTCAACTTTGTCAACACCATTCATTTCAGTTGTAACAATATCATTTGAATCTTCAAATGTATTACTATTAAACGTTTCATCAACCATAGTAACCTTTGAATCATCATTAGATATTAATTCTTCACCCTTATGTGTTCTTCTTATCCTAGGACCATCATTAACTTTAATCACAGAATGTGATATACTTTCAGCACGTACAGATTCAGCTAACTTCTTTAATTCTGGATTAAGCATTTCTTCACTTGTCATTTCTACAAGCCTTTCACATAATAAATCACCTGAAAATAAACTTGCACGTAATTGGTCATTTTTTGGATCTTTAAGATTAAATATAAGTGATCTTACCTTTTCTCGATATTTTGACATATCAGAAGATTTAGGTATAGTTGATATTAAAAAACATGCATTTTCTAATTTTGCAACAAGATCACCTGCAAATTCAACCAATGATGAATCATCACCAATTATTAACGTTTTCTTATCTACAGCATCTTGTATGAAAGGTAATAATGTCTTTGTAAATGAAAGTATAACTGAATGTCTTGCTCTTTGTTGAATATCTGAAAGACTAATTTTCTTCTTCGAAATAGGCTTTTGTTTCTTTAAAGGAGGTTCAACAGGTAAAACAACTTCTTTTGTAGTTGATTCTGTTTGAATATATTCAGTATCGGAATCAGAATCATTTTGTATTGATTTTCTTTTAGAAATGGTTGGATTTTTAAAATTAAAGGATTTAGGATCACATTTATCACAAAAGTAATGATCAGGTATTTTCGTTTCATCTTCAATTCCTATCATACATTTAGCATGTTGCCATACATTACATTTTTCACATTGAATCCATAATTGATCATCATCATCAGAGCTACTAGTTACTCCACAAATGCAGCGTACGGAGTCGGAGTTATCAACATTTTCACTGTCAACATTTTCACTATCTTTGTCATCGTCTTTGTCATCGCCTCGCTCGACAGCATCTCGCCCGACTGCATCTCGCTCGACTGTAACACTTTTCTTAGAAGATTTCTTCACTTTCTTAAATAAAATATTAGGCTTTTCAATTTCAGGCGCATAAAGTATACGCTCTTTACGCGCTCTTCCTGACCTTCTAATTTCACTCGTCATTACATAAATAATAATATACAAAAGTCAAAGAAAGGTATAGAAGAGAATCGATAATATTTAACCGGTTAGGTTTTTTTTTGATTGTTATAGGGTTAATCCTAAATAGGAAATTTGTTTACATCACCATATTACTTTTCGATAACTATGAATCAAAATAAAAGGAAAGCAGATATACCTGAAAGTTTAAAAAGATTAAGGTTAGATTCACCAACTGAATCTAATTCATCATCAAATCAAATTGATGATCTTGATATGCTTGAATCAGAGCTTATATCATTCAAAAGGGACAACGACACAGGCTTTGATGTCGTAGATGCTGTAGATGATTATGACGACAACGACAACGACAACGACGATGATGACACTCATAACTATGATATTGACTACCTAGACGATATTGATATACAAGAAGCATTACAAGAAAGGTATGGTATACTAATAGATAAGCATGGTCTACTAAAGCAAAATATTACAAAAAAATCAATAAATGATCCAATGGAGATCGAAGATACTTCAAAAATGATACACCTAATAGAAGAAGAAGAAGAAGATGAAGAAGACGATGATGATGATGTATTAGTAAAATGGCCTCGAGCAATAGCTTCATAGATTACGTCATCTTTATCTACAAGACTTATTTGAACAATTTACACACTAACATTCACCATCACCAGTATCATGAATTTATCAGGTACTCTTAATTTCTTTAGAGTATTAATACAACCATCTCTTATTATACCAACTATTACAGTACCTACATTTGATCATGTACCTTCGGCATTATTGAAATTACCGGAAGTATCCGCTTTGGTTATTGATAAGGATAACTGTTTTGCTAAAGATCAATCAAATGAAGTTTTTCCCGATTATCTTGATGCATGGAATCAATTAAAGAAACTTTACCCTGATAGAATGCTTATTGTATCTAATTCTTCTGGAACAAAGCTTGATGGTAAAGCAGAAGAACTTGAAGCTTCGACTGGTGTGGATGTACTTAGGCATTCAGTAAAGAAACCTGGTTGTTTTGATGATGCTTTATCTTATTTTATGAGATATGGTATTAATGATTCATCTAAGATTGTTGTTATTGGTGATAGAGTTTTGACTGATATAGTTATGGCAAATATAAATGGAGCAGCTTCTATATGGGTTAGTGAAGGAGTTGAGTTGAGTAATAAGCCATTACAGAGGTTAGAGAGGTGGTTAGTTGGTTATTTGCAGAAGAAGAGAGAGTAGATCTCCACTCCAGGCGATAGCGTGGAGATATGCGCACGCAGATGTGTATGAGATAGTCACTTGTACGCACTTGTATGCACTTGTACGCATCTACGCTATCGCGTAGATGCGTAGATGCTGTCGCGTTTAGATCCTATGCCTAAGTGCATTAAACCTATCCTTTAACCTCTCACCTAACGTCAACTCTTCCCTATCAGAATAAACCCAACTAGATAATCCACTTCCTTCAACTTCACTATTTATAACATCTCCATTCTCCATATCTCTTGGCTTCTGTAACAAATCCTGTATCTCCTTATCATAATCTGGCCTTATACCCTTCCAACCCTGTTTTAATTGAGGATATGCTTCATCCTCTAACCTTCTCTTTAACAATGGATCCTTTTCAATCTCTTGAAATATCTCAGTATCTGTAGGAAAGAATCCACATTTCACTGCATGAATAAGAATATCAAGTAATAAAGGTGAAACTATAACAACAAGAAGTGTACACCACCATAACAATTCTTGTCCAAATCTGTCCAATAATGCATCATATACAAACAATGAATAATTATTCGTTGATTTATATGCTTCAGATATAACAAGATTCCACATAAACCATCCTCCAACTGGTAAAATCCATGCAATAAAGTTAATCCAACTAATTGTATGCATTTCTAATGCAAGAATCTTCGTATTAATAACTGTAATAGAAGCTGTAAAACTCATTACTCCAAGTGAAAACACTCCTCCATCAACAATTGTTTCAAATCCATAAATATATGCAATCATAAATGATATCATAGTAGATTGACAACCTGCAAGAACAAGCCAAAATGCTAATACTTTCAAATTAAATACTGTATTCCTTTGTCCACAACTACTATAAAGTTCAGGTACTGCAATTAATGTAGCTGGATTCAAATCTTTCTCAAATATACCAATTGCTAATACACATAATGTAGTAAACAATGTATTAAACATAGAATATGACCATTGTTCATACATTGATGTACCTGAAAACAAAGTATACCTTTGAAAGATAGCTTGTGATGTATAAAACAATAATTCCTTGTAAAAAGTACTCAAAATATATTTAGATGTCCTTGTATAATTCCATCTTCCATGAACAAATAATAACTTCAATAAAAACCTAAATTGTGCAATAGAATAATCTGATGATCTTGCTGCTTGAAGTCCTTCACGTCCTGTAATTCCAATACCAACATCTGCTGATTGAATCATTGCAATATCATTAGCTCCATCTCCAATTGCAAGTGTAACTGCTTTCTTTCTTTTTTCTCTAACTGCACTAACCATATTAGCCTTTTGTGATGGACTACATCGACAACATATAACTGAATCTGTATTAACACAAAGTTCAATAAAAAGCTCTTTAATACTTGCTTCTGCTTCAACTTCCATTAACGTTTGTCCATCAATAATAACAACACTATGTGCATACTTATGATCTTTAATATCACTCAATGCTTGTTCCATTTTACTCACATAATCTTCTTCAAACCTTAAAACAACTAATGTTGAATAATCTTTAACTAATCGACATGAATATCCAATATTAATAGCTGTCTCTCTTTTATCTCCGGTAAGCATCCAAAGTTTAATATTTGCTCTTCTTAATCTATCAATTGTTTCAGGAACTCCTTCTTGAAGTTTATCTTCAATTGCTGTAACTCCTAACAATTCAAATGATCTTTCAAGTAATGTTCCAACTTTCTCAAGTTTCGCACTTCTATCTGATAAACTAGTAGCTGCTTCATGATAAAGTGTCTTCCAATGTGAATACTCTTCTAGGGGTACAAATCGACATCCATAGACTAATGTACGTAATCCTTCAGTAGAAAATTCATCAATATGTTCCAAAGTACGTTCCATAACTTTAGCTTCATCTGTAACAACTCTATCATCAATCAAATCCATCTCTTCACTTTTAATTTTAGCTTGATCTCCAACTGAATGTCTTGCAAGGTAAGCATTCATATCTGGTGATAATGCTGCATTCTCTGTAACAACAAGATCATCATCATAATTACCTTTATTGTCTAATTCATGTGCACGTTTAAAGAATCCATCTAATGATGCTAAATTCTCAGATCTTCTTTCCATACTTGGTTTACCAAATGCACCACTTAACCTTCCTTGTCCAAGTAATGCACTTGCAACATGTGTCTTATTCTCTGTAACTGGTGACAATGCTGAAGCAATAGATTTACGTGCAATTGCTCTTTGTGCTTCTAAACTCTTTCGCATGGCTACCTTCTCTGAAGCTTCAGTAATCTTAGATTTAGCAACTGCTGATTCTAATCTTTCAAATATAACAGAATCTGCTCCTTTACAGATAACACAAATACGTCCATCTGGGAACTGTGTAACAACTGACATTCTCTTACGTGCAGATGTAAAATCAATCACTTCTAATACTTTATATGTCTCTTCATGTAAAGTACTTGTACCAGGTGAAAAAGTACGTACAGTAACTGATTGATGTTCATAATTAACAACAATAAATCCCATCTCTTTAGCTGCTGTAACTAATGCAACTTCATCAGGTGATGCTGCATGATATGTAATATCATCACCTTCTTCATCTTTTTCACCAGTCTCTAAGCTACATGAATCATCAGATTCTGAATCACTCATATCAGAATCTTTTCTAGCTAAACGACGACGTCTAGTAGCTGCATCTTCAGGAAGACAACTATGACATAATGCAATACTAAGTAAAAAGAATCTAGCTTTTCTTGAAAACATAGTATGTGGAAATTTTTGAATGTACCTAACAAGTGCAGCTGTAGACATTGCAATTGAAGTCTTATGAGGATTCAAAGGTGATTCAGCACCAGAAACCCATTGTGAACCAGCAATATCAGGTTCAGATTCTCCAATATTTAATGATTTTCGTACTTCATTATCAACTTCAAGTACTTTAATTGAACGAGATGAAGAAACTGATTGAGCTGAAACTGATTGTCTTGCTGCAGATGAAGATATTCTTTTTAAAGAAGATTTTCTACGTGTAAAATCAGTAGATGAACTTATCTTCTTTACAGGATCTGCTGATTCTAATGCATTTTCAAGAATATCAATCTTATGTACCCATGAATATCCTGCAACAGTAAGTTTTCTAAAAAGCATATGATTGTCAGTTAAAGTTCCTGTTTTATCAGTAAAAATATAACTAACTTGTCCTAGTTCTTCATTAATTGTAGCAGTGCGAGCTTCACACGGAGTATCAGATTCTTCATGGTACATATCAATATCATATTGAAGCATAACCATTTGTGATACTTTTGTAATTTCCATTGATACATACAATGAAAGAGGAATAAGGGTATTAAACATAATAATGAAACCCATAAGATTAGGAACAGTACCAACATCAATTCCTTGTAAATAGAAAGCATTAGGATAATTATTCATAGAAATGACATGAGCCACAGTACAAAAACCAGCCAAAAACATTACAAGAAAGAACATAACAATAACAGTTAAATTAACCTTTTTCTGTAATTTTGGAACTTTGCCTCTTGGATTCTTAATAGCATTCATACGAATCTTTGTTTCTTCACCTGAAAATATAATTAACCCATATACACGTTCAGTATTCCTAACAATTGAACCTCTATAAACAATATTTGATGAACTAAGAGGATGTTGAGATTCATCAGGAAGAACAATTCTACCTTCAAAATTATATAAATCAAGATTAGGATCTTCAACTACAGCTTCAGCTTTAAAATTTAACAAATCAGCTTCAGAAGAACAACCATCTTGAACACATTTTAAAGGTTGCCGACTCTTTAAATTGGTTTCACCATCTAATGCAATTGTCTCAATATAAGCATTATTATTTTGTCCACTTGCAGAAAGAAGTATTATATCAGCAGGTACCCAATCACCATCTTGTAATTGAATTATCTCACCTACTTTAAGATCTTTCCAAGCTACTTTTTCCCAAGTTATAGGAGAAGAAGTATCAGTATTATAAGAGTCAGTTTTTGATTTTCTAGCACGAGCACTAAGAGAAGCAGCAGAAGAAGAATCACTCATAAGACGTTCCAAATCAGAAGTCTTTTTACGAGCTACTCTAGCTATACGATTATTTTCAGTTTTGTCATTTTTATGCCTTCTAATATCTTCATACCCTTCACGAGCCATTGAAATTGATATAAAGATCATTAAAGGAATAATCGTAGTATAAGTACCAGTAGCTGACCATGAAGGAATCATTTGAAGAATAGATACACCTAAGAAATAGATGTTAGCTAGTTTTGAAAATTGTGTATATAACTGACGTGGTAAAAATGTATAAGCGGTATAAACTGATGACGTTATAAGATTCGATATATAAGGTTTTCCTATTCTTTCATCTAAAAGAGGAGAAGAATGATGTAGACCAATTGGAATATGTCTTCCGTCAATAGAAGGAGGTATATGTTTGACTCTAAGAATAAAATCTTGTACAGACTTAAATCTTTTATTCCAGCCAGACTCCATATCATTCTTTAAAGCTCTTATACGTGACCTCTTGCTTGTATAAAAGGGTACATGAGAATCAGTATAAGTAGATTCAGGATACAATTCAGCATCTGCAGAATTTGAAGGAAATGATTTTGATTTACCGGTTGTATGAGATAATTCATCAAATTCATGTATAGAAGCACCTGAAGAATCAATTGGTAAACCATCAGGACCAACATTTTTAGGAGAAGGTGGTGGAGGTACAGCTGAACGTAGCATATTCTTTGCAAACATTTGTGTCCTTAAAGAGTAACCACGCTTCCTATTAGCAGATTTAGCAGAACTGGGAGACGTCACAGTTTCCGATGCATCTGAATTGTCAGTAGACAAAAGATCAACTGTAGATCTAGTCAAATCGGTATCATTACGATCGCTAGCATTTGCAGACAAAGGACTATTTCTTGAAGATCTTGAACGCTGATTAAATGAAGTGTTTAAAGAGGGTAAAGATTTTGGAGTTGGCCTAGAATGAGAAGGATTCTCATTATCGCTATCTGAGCTCATTTCAGAGGGGGTATAAAGAGAAGGCAACTCACGAATCCAAGATCTTTGTTATAGGTTTAAGTTGTAGGTTTAACTTATAGGGCTACAGTTTTGCATATAAACCTTTAAAAAGGTGTAAAAAAAGAAAAAGTAAAAGAGTTTGAATGATGAAAATTGAATGAATAAGAAACCTTTAAGAAAGAAAAGAAGAAAAGAAGAAAAGGTAGAATGAAGCATGCAGGAGTAATTGAATAAAGATTAGGGTATATGGGATAAGTAGATCAGGCAAGCGAAAAAGGTACGCGTGTGTATAAGGGTAACAAAAAACTTAAAAGATAGCTTAATAGATTAAAAATACAACTAAGACATGAACCGTCTAAATTTAGAAACTGCACCAGTTCACCAGGTTGAAAATTGTCTCATTTTGTTTGTTGTTTTATGACAAGTATAGGATAGTGTATAAGATTATTTTGTAGGTGAGAATACTCGAACTTATGCGTGAAGTGGTATATTGTTGATTTTTATGTTGGTTTAGGGCTAATTCATAGGGCAATTGTATTTATTTGGTTTTTAGCGAAATATGTCAACAGTAGGTAAATGGCCTACTATATGGTCGTATGGTGTTGATTATGTGTTGTCAATGACAGTATTAGTAATTGCTGAGATAATTGGTCGTTTAAAGCCACATACTCAGCCGTTCTATTTGGACAACCCATCTTTACTGTATCCATTTAAAGAGCATGAAACTATCACAAATGGTATGTTGGTTATACTTGGTGTTTTATTACCTGCAGCAGTAATGATTATTGTATCCTTTGTATTACCAGGAAGGACAATTATACGTAGATTATGGGATGCACAATGTGCTATACTTGGGCTATTATTAGCATTAGCTATATCTGGGTTTATAACTAATGTTCTTAAGACAATTGTTGGTAAACCTAGACCTGATATTGTTTCGAGATGTAATCCTACTGGACATATAGAAAGGTTTCATCTTGCAACTATAGGTGATTGTTTACAAAACAATAAAGGATTACTTTATGAAGGGTTTAGGTCATTTCCATCTGGACATTCATCAATATCATTTACTGGTATGACTTTCCTTGCAATGTATCTTGCAGGAGCACTTCAAGTATTTGATAGTAGAGGATCAGCATGGAAGTTATTAGTTGGGTTTTCACCATTATGTCTTGCATTACTAATAGCAAGTTCAAGAGTTAATGATGCAAGACATCATGCATTTGATGTCACATTTGGAGGGTTACTAGGAGCTCTAGTATCTTTCATAATATTTTTACAGTTTTTCTATCCTCCATGGGTACTAAAGAACAAAGGAAAAGCCTATTCACCTAGATTTGTGCGCTTAAAACCTTATAGGTTTAATTCTAACGGACGCAGGTATAGTATGGATATAGAGTCACATACACTTGAATCAATGTACTATTCAGCAGATCAAAGATGGATATTAGGAGATGAAGATTTTGAAGTTTCTAGAGAGTTATCTGGTTCAGCTTTGAGCGTATAATATAAGACCCTTATCTTTGTATTTCCTTTTATCCCTAAATCTAGATCAAAAATCTAGATTCCGTCACATCCACTTTCCTATTTAGGAAACTCCCAAGAATTTATATAATACCCTTAACCTTAATCTGCTCATATATGACCCTATCACATGCCCTCTCAACTGGAGGCAATTTAATGCCATCCCCAATCAGCCAAACTTATCATTTTAACAAATTGTTTATTATTGCTGTTATAAAACATCTCTTTAAATACACTCATAAGTCTGGAACGATTGCCCTTGGTTTTGCTTAATTTATTGATATAGAATTACCCGTACTTGTACTGCCTGGACAAAACCATACTCTAAAGGTTATCTTAAGCAAATATTTGTTATTATTCTTTTACTCCGCAATCATTAGAAAAGATGGCAGAAGAAAATATTTCCGAGACACCGGGAATTGTTTTGAATGATAATACCGAAGATGATGAAAATCCGTCCGAGTTGCTTACAGCAAGTCAACTATTAAATAGACACTCAAATCATTCAAGTATTCATATATCAACAAGGTTTATGGCAGAAGATCAAGACGATGACGCTGCTGCTGTTTCAATACCAGGACCTAAACAAGGAAATGTATTTACTGTTATTTCTGCTGCTTCTCGCGCTGATGTACCTAATGTCTTTGGTGGTAGTAACAATGATGATGATATTTCTGATTCTGATAATGCCGATCAACCTCTTTCTGATACATATGAATCATCTTCTGATTCCGAAGCTGATGATATTGATGCACAGCTAATGGATAGTTCAATGTCTCCTTCAATGGGTGATTTCTCAGTACTAGGATCTCCATCTGGACCTGGTCCTTTTATTGATCCAAATAACTCAGATAAAGAATCTTTAGCTACTAAGACATCAACAAGTAAAACTCCAATTGAAGATAGATTAAAAGCTTTATTTAGTTTAGATGAAATTGATGAAGTTCTTTTATCTTGTCGTTGTTGGCTTCTTAAGAATGTACTGATTCAAGGAATTATTTATATTACTCGTTCAAGCTTATTTTTTTATTCTTATTTACCTCCAAGACGACATAATGAGATAATTAAATCAGGATCTCTTATAAAGGAGTCTCGTATAATTTCTGGTACAAGGTATTGGTGCGTATTACGTTCAGATTTTCTTTCATATCATGAAGATTCAAGTTCTGTTTATTTTCCTACAGGAATTATTGATTTGAGACGTATTGAACATATTGAATTAAAGGCAACATCAGATGGATCACCTTCAACAGCTATTGAAATACGTGTTGGTAAGAAAGTACATACATTTAGAGCTGATTCTCATGAAAGTGCAGAAAGTTGGCTATCTCTTCTTATTAATACTACTTTTAGAAGTCAAAATGATGGTGGTAGTGTAAAGATTGTTATACCATTTTTGAATGTTTTAGATTTAGAAAGCATTCATCTTATTGATTTTGCAAATTCTTTTAAAATGAAAGTTGTTGATGAAAGTGGAAGTTTCGTCATTGAAGATTATATTTTTGCTGTTTTTGAAAATGAAAATAAGGTTTATGCTTGTTTAGAACAATTAATAAATCAAACAGATACTGAAACTAAGTTATTATCTGATTCTGATGATGCAATTGATCCAAAGGAAGTTTATAATGAGGACAATCCTAGAAGATTTTCTACATCATCTGTAAGTGTATTAGGTCCTTTTGTTAATGCTAGTGGTTCAATGGTTAAAGCAAGTATGAAATTTGCTGGCAAATTGCTTTTACCAAGGACTCTTATTGAAAGAAAGGATAGTTTAAATGAGTCAAAGGATGAATCAAAAGCTGATTCTTCTTTACCTGCATTGTTACAATCTACTAATTCTGTACAGAAACGTAATAGAAAATGGACAGGTTGGGTTAAAGATGGATCAAGAATGGTTGGTAATCTTGTACCTTCAAATCCTCTTGATTATATTGGTAAAGTTACTGAAATGTGGACTGCTCCTGCTAAACATTTTAATTATGAAGAATCTAATAAACCTGATGATCTTGTTGTTTCAGGTGATGCAGATGCAACAACTGAAAGGTTTAAAGAATATTTTAATTTGCCTGAATCTGAACAACTTGTTGCTACTTATTTTGCTCATTTACATCGTTTATTACCTACATATGGTAAGATTTATCTTTCTGCTAATTATTTTTGCTTTAGATCATTGCTTCCAGGTACAAGTACGAAAATGGTACTTCCTTTAAAGGATATTGAAACTGTTGATAAAGAACGTGGTTTTAGATTTGGTTATTCTGGGTTAGTTATTGTTATACATGGATATGAAGAAGTATTTTTTGAATTTAGTAATTCAAAGAAAAGAGATGATTGTGAAGTTCATGCTTTACGTGCAATGGATCGTTTACGTGGTAGATCATTACATGCTCATGATACAGGAAGAGATAGTCTTGCATCTGCACTTAGTGCTGAAGCTCCAAGTTTGAAAGTACAAATTGAACAATCAAGATTAATTGAACTTGGGAAGTATTCAATGAATGAAGATATTAGTGAGAAAATAGGTATAAAAGATCAAGTTCCTATTATCTTTAAATCAGAGTCAGAACTTAGTGATACTTATAAACCTACTACACCATGGCATATTGTTTGTTTAGCTATTGGATCTCGTGGTGATGTACAACCATATATTGCTTTAGCATTAGAATTAATGAAAGAAAAACATACAGTTACAATTGCAACACATGGAGAATTTAAGGATTGGGTTAAAAGTTATGGTATTGGATTTAAAGAAGTTGGTGGTGATCCTTCAAAGATTATGCAATTATGTATTGAGAATGGTATGTTTTCATATAATTTTTTAAAGGAAGCTACATCTAAATTTAGAGAATGGTTAGATGAACTTTTTCAAACATCATGGGAAGCATGTCAAGGAGCAGATGTACTTATTGAATCACCATCAACAATGGCAGGAATTCATATTGCAGAAGCATTACAAATTCCATATTATAGAGCATTTACTATGCCATGGTCTAGAACTCGTGCATATCCACATGCATTTATGGTACCTGATCAAAAAATGGGAGGATCATATAATTCTCTTACATATGTTATGTTTGATAATATATTTTGGAAAGCAATTAGTGGACAAGTGAATCGTTGGAGAAAAAAGACATTAGGAATTCCACCTACAAGTTATCATAGGATGCAACAGAATAAAGTACCATTTATGTATTGTGTTAGTCCATCAGTATTTGTTCCACCTGTTGATTTTCCTGATTGGGTTACAGTTACTGGATATTGGTTTTTAGATGAAGGAGATAAGAGTGAACCATCTAAAGAGATTGTTGAGTTTCTTGAAAGGGCTAAAACTGATAAGAAGAAAATTGTTTATATTGGATTTGGATCAATTATTGTTGATGATGCTGTTAAATTAACAGAAACAATATTTAAAGCAGTTGTAAAGGCAGATGTTTATTGTATTCTTGCTAAAGGATGGTCAACACGTGGAGGAGGTTCAAAAGGTGATACAACTAATGTTCCA
Source organism: Tortispora sangerardonensis (assembly GCA_030566855.1). Taxonomy (NCBI): domain Eukaryota; kingdom Fungi; phylum Ascomycota; class Trigonopsidomycetes; order Trigonopsidales; family Trigonopsidaceae; genus Tortispora; species Tortispora sangerardonensis. Next base: position 22,856 of record JAKUBJ010000004.1, on the reverse strand, counting down.
AAGAATATTTTATTAGTTGATGCAGTACCTCATGATTGGCTTTTCCCAAGAATTGATGCAGCAGTTCATCATGGAGGATGTGGTACAACAGGAGCAAGTTTAAGAGCAGGAATACCTACACTTATTAAACCATTTTTTGGAGATCAATATTTTTATGCTGGAAGAGTTGAAGATCTTGGTGTTGGTATGTTTTTAAGAAAGATTACAGTTGATACTTTATCAAAATCATTGAATGAATGTTTGAGAAATGATAGGATTATTTTACGTGCCAAGGCAGTTGGTGAAATTATTAGATCTGAGAATGGAGTTAAAGTTGCAATTGCAGATCTTTATAAACTTTATCCATTAGCAGAGAAACTTTCTAAAGAGAAGAGTGAGTATTATAGGAATAAGTCTATGCAAGAGGAAGAGGAAGAAGAGGAGGAGGTAGGGGAAGAAGAAGGAAGAGGAGGAGAAGAAAGTAAAGGTCAAGGTAAAAGACAGAGTGAGTCATCAGATGAAAGTTGGTCAGTTCTTGGAGATTCAAGAGAATCAGAACTTATGGAAGTTGAATGATTATTTTGATAAATAACGTATAAACCTGTTCAATGTTTGTAATTCAGCATGTCTAGCAATTTTGGCATATTGTGTTCTGAGTAACAATACATTATTTTTTTCGTTATTTGGAAGCTCTTGATTTGAATTTATAATGATTAATCTTCTTTCTAAGGCAAATCTGATGAGTAATTTTGACCTTAATTTGGATGAAGATTTATACTTGTATAAAGCCTTTGTTATTAACATATGAAGATCCTTTGCTTTAAAGATCGAGTTTCCATAATGGATTAAACATATTAATAATCCTATTAAGATTTTTGCCTCTTCTGATACTTTTAAAGTAGCCGAAATATAAGGGGAGAGGCTTGGAGTTGCAAAAGGTCCAATTTGTTCAATAGAAGTGTTTTGAATTGAGAGGGATATTTTGGAATAATTGTCAAACCAGAAATCTGCAAGTTTAGGGTATTTGAGTTTGATAAATGATAGTAATTGAGGACCGATTGTGACACGATCATCGGGGTTGTTTTCTAGAGCAAAACCGTATTTGATTAAAAGGCTTGCATTTGTGAGACCTCCATAATTGTTATATATTGTTGAATGTGGGTTGATTGAAGTGGTTGATGAGATTGAACAGTAGTCTATAAGGGGTTCACAATCGTTTTCAGAATCGTTTTCACAATAGTTTTCATTGTCATTGTTGATGTCATTGTTAATATCATCGTCACTCTCACTGTCGTGAGAGTGAGAGTCATGTTCACAACTATCCCATGAACCACATAACTCACAAACAACTTCAGGTGCATCTAAAACACAATTACAATATTCCATTTTTGGAAAATGTTTATCCTTAACAGGCATATGATTAAACAAATCAGCTACTGGACATAATGAAAGACCATGATAATTATCAACATCAAATGCTCTTGAGGCAACAGTCGATAAACACCAGAAGAATGACTCACATGAATATAAAGGTGAAACTTTAAATATATATGAATATTTTGTTATAAATTGAACCATTGAAGTATATAATGGTATTATATCATTAGAACTTAAAGAATGCATAAAGTCAGCATTTGTTGAAACTAAATATGATAATTCCGAGTAATTCCATAATGGACATATTAAATTTGACTTATTAAGCAATTCAGACCTATTATTTGAGTCTTCTGACCATAAACTACTTGGTGGATCAATCACTTTAATATAAGAAGACCATGGACTTAATGATTTACTATTATGGTAACATTGTAATTCATACATAAATGCAATTGTTAGTGCCAATAAGCCTGAAAATGAAGTATCTAAGATATCCGATAACGGAGATGTTTTAACTGATAAAATAGATGTCTTTGGTAATCTGAATAGAAGCTTATCCTTATGAATACTCTTATTGGCTTTTACAGTATATCCATTTGAGTCAATATCAAGTAAGAAAGTTAATGATTTAGAGATATAACCTTTTTCTTTTTTCACCCATTTTAAGAGTTTATCAATTTTGTATTTGGGGCTTCTTTGAGTTTTCATGTAAAATTTTCAATATGTACGAAAGAGGAAATAATTATCATCACCACTTTAGCACGTAAGTGTGTGCGCAGCACGCACTTACACTCCACCACTATATCATACATAACTTATACGTAACTCATACATAACTTATACGTAACTCATACATAACTCACATAACTCACGTCATGAACCCTGAATTAACACTAAGTGATGATACTTTATCCATATTAAATGAATTCCTTGCAGAGAAAAAAGAACATGAAGAAAAATTCATGAAACTTGCAAGTGAAGCAGAAGAAAGATTCTCTAATATCGAAGCTATTGATATCGATATGAATACCTTCAAAGAAGATTGGAATCTTAGTCAATTTTGGTATTCTGAGGAAACTTCAAAAACACTTGCAAAAGCTGCTCTAGATAATGGTAATGATATAGCTGTAGTATCTGCACCATCTACATATTTTGCTATAATAAAGCTTGCACAAGAAAATCCAGAATATAGAGAGAAAGCTGAAAGGTGTAAATTGTTTGAAATTGATGATAGATTTGAAGCATTAGGTAAAAGGTTTGTACATTATGATTTTAATGAACCTTTACAATTGGACAAATCACTAAAAGAAGCATTTGATTTGGTTATTCTTGATCCACCTTTCCTGTCAATAGAATGTCAGACAAAATCAGGTATAACTGCTAATTATTTATTAAAGAAGGATAGTACAAAGATAATGGTATGTACAGGTGAAAGGATGGAATCTACTATACATAAATTATATAAAAGACAGGGTATAAGGACTACAACGTTTTATCCTGAGCATGCTAATGGGTTAAGTAATGAGTTTAGATGTTATTCTACATTTGAGAGTAAGCAATGGTCATTAGAGATGTGATCAAAGTTAGCAAGAGTTGACAAAGTTAGCAAGAGTTAGCAAAGTTAGCAAAAGTTGACAAAGTTAGCTGTGGGCAGCTAATGTCCTATTATATGTCCATCCCTTTATTGCAAGCAATACCATAACCCATGCCATGATTATGACAGTAAAACCAACTGACATATTCATAACAAACATATTACTAACTTTCATATGTAACATTGCTTCTACAGTTTGACTATTGGACAAACAGAAGACAATACCACCACAAATAACACAAAATGATGAAAATATTTCAGTTATTGGCTTAGAAGGATAATATGATGTAGGAGGTGATATATAATTAAGCGTATATGTAAATATACGTAATATAGCTCCTGCTGATAACAAATATCCCCATGCCATATGTACCATACTTGAAAATTGTGTACTTTGTTGATGTTGTGACATTAATGCACCTGTCCAGAACACTGTAAATGCAGGAAATGGATTAAATGAAAAATCATATTGTTGTGGTTGTGTTGTATATGCATCTCCTCCATGAATCATAGCTCCTTTAAGTGTTGCATTAAACAAACTTCTAATATGTTTTGATTCATAAAATACACCACATATGCCAGCTCCAAGGTACATAAATGCAATAGATACATGTTGAAGATCCATAGCTGACCATAATCCATCTCTATTTCCTAAATGTTCAAGAAATATATTCGTTGATCCATATGTAAGAATTAACGCTGATTCAATAAATTCAGATGTAGGAATCATGTTAATATACCTTGATACACTTGGAGGTTTAATATTCCATGACCAACCCCAATCAGCAAAACAACCCAATACTTTACATAAAGCAAAAATACCATACATAAAGAATACACTTCCTTTAATAAGATGAGCAAGAAGATTAAAGATTTCAGAACCAATCCCCATTCCATTAAAGATAGAAATCATTATAAGAATATGTGCATTTGCAAGTAATAAAAGAGGCCTTGTAAGAAGTGAACAAATTAATGAACTTGCATATTGAAACATGCTTAAGTAATTATATAATCTAGGATGATCAGATATATAGGGACTTAATCTAGATTCAAACCAATTCATAATTTTATATTCAAAGGGTACTCCATTTGAATATAATTCAATATCAGGGGTTTCACTATCAAAAGAAGCTAATCCAGAATCATTAGATGTTCTTCCTGTATAATTATTCAAGGGAATACCATTACCTAATTCTTTAAATTGGTTAAAGGAAGGCCCTATTCCAGCAAGACGAGTTGCACCACGAGAATAAACTGCAATTGCATAAACTGTAAGAATAATAGTACTTACAAAAAGTAATCTAGAATAACAGTTTCCAGGGTACAAATCAGGGACCATAGAAAAGTAACCTAATGCAATAAATGATGATAGTAAATGTGTACCTAAGAAGAATGTAAATACTGGATAAAACAAAGGACTTGATGATGTATCTAAAGCAATACAAAGAGGATATACTAATGCCCAATCAAATATTACAAGAAATATATGAATAATAGCAGTAAAACGATGTTCAGGCCATCTTAAAAATGAACTAGGATCGTAAGATTGCCATTGTAGTCTAGTAGAATCATCAGGGGCTTGATCAAGTATATAATCTGGTACATCAGGTTTGATATAAGTACAAATACCAGGATCTTTTTCACAATCTGGATTCATATGCATATGTCCAGAATGAGGTTTATCGTGTGTGTGAATGTCATCCATCGTACTCTCGTGTTCATTAATCTCATGTTCATCCATATGCCTTAATTCTAATTGTCTAGATACTACATAATCCGGAGATGCAGCTACTGCAGCAGCTATTGCTGCTGCATATAATAAAGATAATTTCATTATTCTATTGAATGACTTTTATAAATACGTTAGTAAATCGAAAAAAGGAGTAAAAACAGAGCATCGAAAGAAGGAAAACAAGCACTTTATAACAATCGAAATAAAGATCAAAGTTTTAGAACTTGTCACCCCGGAATAATCGGACAGCCGATAAATGAACTTATATCATAGTTTGGTTCAAGATTGGTTCAAGATTATCGTTGCAATGAATCAAGGAACGGACTATAGTTTTAACGGTAACGTGAGCAAAAAAACGACCGATCAAAAAGACAAGAACCAATTAAAAGGAAACGTTTAAGACACTTTAAAATTAAAGTTTTTGAGTCTTTATTCTCCCCAGAGTGACGATCAACATTTTTTGCCATCTTTTGATAATCATAAAAAAATATGCAAATAAATTGCCTGATCATTTATTTCCTCTTTTGGTATTGACATCTTTTCAACAAAATCAAAAATCAAAAATCAATAATCAATAATCAATAATCAAAAAACCCTTTTACTTACCCTAAAAAAAAGTAGAATCTCTAGTAAGTAAAGAAGAAAGAAAGACTTATGATAAACTGATTCCTTTATATAGTTTTATAAAGGAACGGATGTTTACCGAAGATTCCTGAAAAAGCAAGTCTGATTATAAATCAAATAACTGTTTAGCAAGATTTGTAATGATTTCTTATATCCGTCATAGCAGTTCCTGAAATTTAAGCTCATAAGTTAAATCGACTTACAGTAAATCGTTTTCCTAAATAGGAAAAAAGGCGTAAGAAATGCAAAAAATCAATCTTTCAATGTAGAATCATTCAATTAGAGTATACTTTAAAAGATGCAAATTCAATTTGACAGTTATGAGTAAAACAATATTCAGTAACTGTAACCTATTTGTCGTAAATTATTCTAGCTTCAGTCAAGTTTTAAGCAAATTTTAACCAACTTTTAATACATCTTGTACGTCCTGTTGTACTAGCGGCATTATCGGAATTTGAATGTTCCGTGTTCACCGTATCATTCCCCACACAAAATGTATAATTTATTCAGACATAGCATGATTCAATATATGCATTGATTTAAATGACATACCCTTTGTCCTTTCAATAACTTGTTGATAAACAGATGGTGGTGGATGATTCATAACAACACTATTTTCAGCATAATCAATCTTTGCATCAACTCTTCTAGTATCACGAATCAAATTAGCAATCCATTTTTCACCTTCATCTGCTGATAATCCTAATCTTGAACTTAAATCACTTAAATCAATCCTTTGATGAATACGACAATAAATCTCAGATATTAAATGTCTTGAACTTTCCAAAAATGAATCAGTTGCACCACTTAAAAATAAATCACTTCTCATTATACCTTCTGCTTCACTAAGTTTAATTTGTGCCTTTTCGAAATCAAATTCAACATATAATGAAGTCAAAAATTCAACAATAGGATCAGAATATTCATGTAATTCTAATTTCGCTGATCTAACAACATCTCTAATTAATCTTTGATATGTACTTGTCGCTGCTGTAAGTGCTGATGCCTTTTGATTATTACCTAATAATCTTTGACGACTACTAACTGTAACTCCAACAAGGTACCTAAGAATCCATGGACTACCATTTTGAATAGCATTAATATATTCACGTCCAAGACATAACTCACAAAACAACTCTTGTCCTTCATTACCATTAAGAAGGAAAAATAATGACCAATGAATTAACCATAATCTGGCTGTTAATTGCTTTTGTGGATTACTACTATATTCTGTCCAGTTATCAACAATATCTTTAACAGAACTAACATCTTTAGCTCCTGCTTTATAGTTCTTGCTTAACAAATCACTAGCAAGTTTTCCCCATGCTGCTGAAATCTGTTTAGTTCTATCATTACTGCTCAAACTTCTATAAAGTCCAAGTGCTTTACTGGCTTTAGCATATTCTCCAGTCTCATATAATTCTTGCCCAAAGTCATATAATTTCTCAATATTGCTGGAATCAACATTATACTTCTCTTTTAAAGCTTTTACAGCTTCTTTTTCTTGTTTAATAAGTTCTAAGGCTTCCTCTTTTTCAAAAACTTCAGTAAACTTGCATTCCTCATCAAGACTTGAACTGCTCTTTTCATTCAATTTTGTTCTCTTTACAATCTCATTCAAGCCAGATTTTAATTCAGACTCCTCATACATTTTACTCTCAATAAGTCCTTCAATAACGGGAATCATAAGATGTTTATCGAGATGTTCAAGCACGTTCTCAGAAATGTCTAATTTCTTGGCAAGCTCACTTGCCGGTGACAATCCAATTCCACTCATTTTAAAGTCTCACGTCACAATTATAAACAAATACACAAATGTAACAAATACAAAAGAAAAGCACGTCTTTTATTCTTGGTCAACGCAAAATTTCTTTCAAATTTAGTATCCATAGCAACTACTTAATTTTCCTAAAAAAAGACATCCTACCTACACTTAGGTCATGAACGCAAAAATCTATTCCACAATTCACCACCTTTGCATCACTTTATACTATATAATGCTTACCTTTATTAGATCTTATAGTAGACAGGTGGCTGGTCGTTCAGTACTGTCGTCTGTATCTAAGTCTCGTATACCTTGGTACCATGGAGAGAAACCTACTATACATGGTCGTAAACCTGCAACAACTACCAAAGATGAACAAATAACACTACCGACTACTTTCGATTCTGCAAATTCTGATTACTACTATATTCCAAGAACTTCTTTATCTGGAAGTCTTCCTGTTTACCCTGATATTAGAAATGGCGGAACAAGAACATTCACTGTAATAAGAAAAATTCAAGGTAATCCTAATTTACTAAAGAATGACATATCAAAGGCTTTACAGATCGATTCAAAACTTATTAATGTAAGATACGACAAAGTCATTATAAAAGGCGATTACGTCAAACCTGTTACTGATTTACTTAGTACGGCTTTTTAAAAATAGTACTTTATATCACTTAATTATACATTATTATTTCATGTAACTAATCATTATACTGCAATAGCAGCATTTTCACCATTATCAGGAAGTAATGAACATAATTGCTGAACAACAATAGGATCCATTTGTGCAGCTAATAATGCTCCAAGCATAGCATCATCTTTAGGTATCATTCCAAGAGGCAACCGAGAAACAATAGGCTCTGTAACTTGTCCTTCTTTTCTTCCACTATCCGCTTCTTTAACTCTAATACCTGTAAACGATTTCGCACATAAAGTCTTAAGAATTGTCATACCTTTCCTAGTAAGCAATGAAAATGGATTACTTTCATGCTCAGCTCCACTTTGTCGACGTCCTCCAACAACGCTATTATTCGCTTGTGCTGGTACCATAATAGCTCCAAGTGAAAGTGCAACTCGTAATACACATGCAGCAAATCCATCTCGTGAATCAAGCCAAAGTTGTGCAATGCTTTTAGGCCTTTTATTCTCTTCTAATGTTTTTATTTCACTAACACTAATACCAATCTTGTTTGCTTGCTCTTCAACTAATTTATCTTCACCATAATTAGGAAGCATTCTAGTCATTATCTCAGCTGCTAACCATGCTTGTTCCAAAACTGGTCGTCTGGCTTCAAATACTCGAGGTATAACTCCTAAATCATTTCTAGGAAGTGTAGATATACTAATTCCAAATGCTCGCGTAAGTAAATAGTAATCGGGCTTACCACGAGGTTGGTACTCTGACCTTGTCATAATACTCTCAAAATATGATCCTCCTTGTGCATCTCTAACGAGCAATTTAGCTAAACAATCAACTGCAACTGCTAAATACTTATGAACTCCAGGATTATAAGATATAAAATATAATCCTTTACTTAAAAATTCAGCATCACTCTCTTCTGATTGAAATGGATCAGGATCTGGTGCAAACATCAAAATAAGTGAAAGAAACGCTTTAGCATCAAAAATAGACCTTGTCTTTAAATGATATGATATATTAGAAAGAATAATAAGCATATCTTTCAAACAATCAAACCCATTTTGACACGAAAACATAATAGGCTTAACTCTTTCTCTTTCTATCTTGTGCTCATTCAAATTATGATACTCATCTCCAAGCTTCTCGCGAAGTTCAACTCGTCGGTACGAATTCTCAAGAACACAATTCAAAAGTCTAACAAACAAATCAATAAACTCATTATCACATGCCATAGATTGAGCATTTCCTGAATTAAACGACAAATTACGCAAAATAAGTGTAGCACTTAAAATAGCTAATGACCCAAATTCTGCATGCCAGTCATTCGTTAAAACATCAGGAACATCATTAATATGCGCAATATCTTCTTTACATTCATCTAATAAAGACGAATACAAAACAGAATGAAACTCTTTGTTGCTAGACTCACTATCAACTTGCGAATCCAATATACTCTCACTATGAACTTCAACAAGTTTATCTAACTCATCACTAACAAAGTCAACTAATGCCTCTAAAAGACCATTGCAGATCTTAAACGACAATGGAATAGCTGCATCAAAACTAAGCATAACAAGTGTATTAAGAGATTCTCGAACTTCTCCAACTATACCACTCTTTAATCCCATAATAATCGCATGTAAATTGATAGTGCCTAGTTCATGAAGTGAAGGAAACATAGGACATAAATATTCAAATTCTGCTCCTGCTGCTGCAAGTGATCTAGGATCAACTCCACCATGACCTTCAAGTGAACATTTCTTAGGAATATATTTCTTTTCAGTATTTAATGAGGCTTCAGAAATGCGCTTAGCATCAATAGCTGCTGTTTCAGAAAGCTCTAATCCAACAGAAGGCTCTCGTTTCACAGTAGGTGTACCTTTAGTGGACGGTGAACTAACTGTGAACGGATCAACATTTAAAGGCATTTTAGACTGTCGACTAGCATTGGATTTAATAGATGATTGAGAATCAGACCTTTGCTTTCTTTTTCCAGGACCAATCATGGGACTAGGCTGATTACCAAAGGGTGATGCAGGAGCAGGACTAGCATTAGCAGACATACTAGCATCAACAGCATCCATTGGATTAACAATTATACTCGCAGAACCAGAGCCAGATTTCATCAAAGGTGGTCGCCTATTACCAATTTTGGGATCTTGCTCAGCATGCATCGGTCGCCTTTGCTGCTGCTGTTGAGGTCTTGCACCTTGAGGCTGAAACTGATTAGGAACCATCATAGACATACCTTCAATATTATTTCCAGGCATTCCTCCTTGTCTCTCTACAGGAGAAGCACTCATATTCATCATTCTAGAAGCACCACCAGACGGGAAAGAAGACTGACCTTGATGTGCAAAACTAGGACTAGCTCTTGGATCAATTTGACGATTAGAAGGATCAACCATATTCATCTCCTGAATATGTGGTTGCGATTGAATTCCTTGTTGTACAGACCCAGAAACAGAACCACCAGAAGACCTTCTATTTACAGTAGGTTGTGGCCCTTGAGGAAATACAGGGGATTGTTGCATAGGACTTTGTCGAGAAGTATTTTGCATATTTCTTTGACCCGCAGGACCCTGTTGCTGTTGCTGCTGCTGCTGCAATTGCTGCTGTCTTGCTTGACGCATACGAGCCTGCTTTTGTAAAGTGTTCAACCAGACAGTTTCATATGGTTGCAAAAAAGTTCTAAAAATGCTTATTACTTGCTCAACTAGTCGTGGATCACCTGAAGGATCAAATCCCAACTCCTTAGATATTGAAGGCCACAATCCTTTTACTGTCACAGCTTGAGAGCCGCCAAGTTTCATGACCATAAAATAAAGGCCAACTAAAGGAAACTTTTGATTATTCAAATTAGGCCAATTAGTAATAGGAGTACCACGTTTTTCCATGAAATCAAGCAAACTCTTGACAAATTGTTCTCCAGAAGCATTACGATTAGAAGCTGTAGATGAAGGAGGACCAGACCTCTGTCCATTAACGGAAGCGGGTGAATTCATTTGCTGAGCAGATGAAATAGAAGAACCAGGTGTGTTAGCTACAGGAGAATTAAAATTAGCAGAAGAAACTTGAGGAGACTGAGAAGGTGCTTGCCAATTTGAAGATGTAGTAGGAGACTGAGAAGGTGCTTGCCAATTTGAAGATGTAGTAGGAGACTGTTGACGTAGTCCTTGTTGCGGATAAGGCATACTTTGATTAGGCCTTAAACCTTGATTAGAAGGTAGCTGTTGAGATAGAGTATCTGGACCATTTATAGAAGCATTATTGCTCGAGTTACTTAAAGATCTTTGAAGTTGAGAGTGCATCTGCTGAGAAGGAGGTTGAGGAGCGTTATTAACTTGACCTAAAGCAGAAAACTGAGCGGCATTCTCTTGAATAATCCTTTGAAGCATTTGAGCAGTAGGCTTTGGTTTCCCAGATTGGTCAAGAGGGATTTCACCTGATCTGACCTTTTGTTGAACCTTTTCTACTAAAAACTGTTGTTGAAGAGGGGTGAATCTTGATCTAGCTGTAGGTTGAGAAGGCTGTTGCACAGGAGGCTTTTGAGGCTGCTGAGGTAATTTTTGAGGGAAAGATTGTTGCATACCTGTAGCCATTTGAGGTTGACGAGAGATCTGTTGAGTAGAGCTAGGGGGTACAGGAGAAGGACCTCTTATATTCTGAACAGGTACCTGAGCAGCCTGACGGGGTATTGTGTTTTGCTGATAGGTCTGCTTAGGTAAATTAGGATTTTGAATTTGTCTTTGTGGGAGCAACTGTTGAGAGTCTTGAGTAGGAGAAAACGATTGAATTGAAGAATTAGAAAAGCTTATGTCATTAGAAGGCATATGACCCTGAGGAAACTGTTGTTGTTGTTGATCCTGTTGCATTTTCAGTTGTCTTTGATATAAAAGCTGCTGCTGTTGCTGCTGCTGTTGTTGCATTAGTTGTAAACGCTGACGTTGCTGTTGCTGCTGAGCCGTAGAAGGGTTATTACTTTGAGGAAACTGGTTCATTTGCTGTTGCATTTGAATCTGTTGCTGTGAAGGTTTTCTTTGCGGTTGCCTTGAAGTAGAAGGAGTTCTTGAACGAGGATCGCTTGTTTGAGGGATAGTTGGTATATCGTGACCAGAACTAGTTCTTTGGCGTTTAGCATTCGGAGGAAGATTATTAGGAGTTACATTCATTACAGAGAAAGAGTCAAGAGCGGGAGACGGAGCACCAGCGGACAAAGGAGCAGGACTGAAAGGGATGTTTGCAGGAGTAGTAGCAGAATTTTGAGCTGAAGAAGGAGTAGGAGGATGATCGAAACCTAAAGGGACATTTGATAAAGGATTAAAATCATTTGTAGAAGATTGCGAGAATAAAGGATCGAAATTAGAGTAATCATTAGAAGACAATAGATTTGAAGGGTCAGAAGGGTTTGAAAGGTCTAATAGATCGTTTGTTGAAAGATCTATATCAGGAAATCGAAGCGAATCGTCCTGGATATCACCAAGCCAAGGACCAGACATGCTTGTAATGTACAGAGAGCTATATGGGGTTAGTTGATTGAACAAAAAAAAGTGCTAAAGAATTGAATAAAAGGTATCGATCGCTGTCAATTGTTGTTCAAAAACTTACAATTGCAAATAAAGGAACCCCCTTTGAATAAAAATAAAGTTTAAACGAGCAGAAACAGGAATATGAAAGTTCGAAAAAACTGTAAACAATAATAACAATAAAATAAAGGTGAATTGGATAGGAAAAATAGAGTCTAAAAAGCGAAAAAAGAGTAAAAATCTAGGATAGTCACGTGAGTTCGCATGTAGAAAAAGAAGAGTATATAGAAAAGCAAAAAAACACGAGCAAGGGAAAGCAAAAAAACCAATTGAAATGGAAGGAACCAAGAAGAGAATTGAATGTTTAAGGGATCGAAAGTAAACAAAGGAAGAAAATAAAGAGATTTGATTTTAATAGATTAAAAAGGGGGTAAATTAAAGGAAGCGATAAAAGAAGTGAATGTAGTTGCGGGCGGGTATTGCAAAGAGCGGGAAGAATGAGGCGAAGAGCATAAGAGCCGACAGAAGTAAATATACTTACGTTTTTCAAGTGAAAGAAAGAAATAAAAAGAGAGGAATAGATTGATATTAGAAACTTGTGGGGTGAAGATATTAAACAGAGTGAATAACGCGATCTTAGCGCTCCAAATTAAGATCGTTTCTGGCGTTGCGGATAAGGCCGGTATGAAGAAAAACAAAATATATAAAACAAAGGGGCGGGAAGAGTTTTTCGGGCAGAAAAAAAGGGTGCAGGGAGGGAGTGAGGACTTTTTTTAAGAAAATGACAATACAGCCCTCAACCCTATCTTCTCATTACCCTACATGATTTTAGAGAATAGCATTCTGTAAGTGATAGAGAAGTAATAGAGAAGGAATTGAGAAAAAACAGAGATTTGAGGACGATTTGAATATGATTTGAATGTATATTGAATGTAGGTTGTATTATTTAGGAGAAGGAAGAAAAGAAAGAAATTATCTGCTATATATCTAGTTAGAGAATAACAGATTGGCATTACCCAAAATGGACTGAACGGTCTTTTGAAATTAGTATGATTAATGAAATCGTAAATTATGGGATAGTTTAGGGAAAGTTAAAGGAAGATCGAGTGACGATAAAGGAGGTGAGGGGCAATGCCTATTTTCTTTCTATAAGTTGTTTAATGATATTCTGACTCTGATAACAAGAGAGAATGTGATAAAGAAGTGATATGAAAAATGGGCTGTATGGGTTAAATGCGATCGTTGCATTTTGCGCATGGCTCAAATGTACTACATTCGGCCCAACTTTATATTGATTTTACCATACAAAAGCAGTTAATTTTAAAAAGGCTATTTGTTTTACTAAATAAGGTCATTTAAGAAAATAGCATTTATTGCCTAGCAAACTTCTTCCTTTCGCTATGTCAGCATTAACTAAATCCGATCATGGGCTAAAACCTTATTTTCTTTTACATCCATTATGCAATACTTCATTTGTTCGATTTGTAATTATTGCAAATATATCCCATAATTTATTTCGTATAACTTAATTATTTTAACCGGTATTTAAATTTTATAACTCTTTAATTCGCGTGATTGCATGATCGCAGAACGGGATGTAATGATGTTGGGTGTAGTTGGTTGGTGTATAGGGTAACTTGCTTATTTACTTGACGCGACCGTAACATAAAATTATCGACATTTCACAACAACATGGCAGATTCTGATCAGGCAACTCAGCCTCTTGCAGATGAGTCTCCTACAAATGATAAACAGGTACCTACTCTTGTATGGACTCAGGCTGGTTTAAAGCAGTTACCTCCACCTTTTCAGTTATCCTCTAATGATGAACAGCATACTTGGTTGATAGGCCGTAGAACTGCTTGCGATATACAATTACCTGCGAAAATGAGGTACAGTGGAATTCATTTTGCTATTACATATGATCAAGGTCCAAGGCCTACATACATGATAGAAGATAGATCTACAAATGGTACTTGGGTAAACATGGCTCGTCTTCCCTATAAGCAACCTACTTTACTTGTACACGGAGACGAGATCGTAATATCTCCTCAATCTGAGCAAGAGATCTCTCTTATCTTTAGAAATCCTGCTAATATTTTGAAATCTACAAATCCTGTTAAACTTACACAACTACTAAAAGAATATGCAATAATAGAGACTGTAGGTAGCGGTGCGTTTGCGAAAGTAATGAAAGCAAAGAATAGATTGGACGGTAAAACTTACGCTATAAAGGCTATATCGAAGAAAAGCCCTCTTTCATATCAAGATATACAGCGTGAAATAGACGTGCTTATGGTTCTATCACACCCAGGGATTGTGCAATTGCATGAAACCTTCGACGAGCCAACTACGAAATATCTTATACTTGATTATGTTCCTGGAGGCGATCTTCTTGATCATATTCTTAATAAGGGAGTTCTATCGGAATTAGATAGTATATCGGTAGCTACACAGCTACTTTCAGCAGTTCAGTATGTGCATTCAAGAGGTATTTCTCATAGGGATATCAAACCTGAAAATGTACTGATACAATCTGTTGATCCATTTGTTGTAAAGATAGCTGATTTTGGTCTGGCAAAGGTTAATGGCCATGGATCTGTACTAAGAACCTTTTGTGGCACATTGGCTTACATTGCACCCGAAGTACTTAACAATAAAGGTGCTCATTCTGCTTCACAGAAGGTTTATTCAAACTCTGTTGATATTTGGAGTATTGGATGTGTTATTTATGTTTGCCTTACAGCCTATTTTCCTTTCAACGGTAAAACACAAGAAGAAATGTCTAAACAAATTACTTCAGGTAATTTTAGTCTTACTCAATTGTGTCAATCTAATGTATCTTCAGCTGGTATTGCTTTTATAAGATATTTACTTCAAGCTGATCCTAGACTACGGCCTTCTGCTGTTACCGCACTTAGACACTCCTGGTTAACTACCAGTATAGAAAAAATACAGGATGATTCAAGCTATCCAAATCTAAACGATTCACAAAGCAAACAACCAATAACCTATATAGGTTCATCTCAAAGTTCACTTGAACCTCAAAATACTAAAAATCCTCGTCAGACGGGTCTTAAAATTATATCAGAACAAGACAGCGAACTATCTGAACCAGATAGTCCTGGAAGAATTGAATATATAAGTCAAGAGCTTTCGCAAAAGATAAATGACAAAGTGAAGCAACGTGATTTGCAGTATTACAAGGGCGACGACGATGACGAGAACAGCGACGAGGACAATGACATACTTCAGCATACTTCAAGGTACGCATCAGACTCACAAAATATTGACGATAAAAAGAGATTATTGACTCTACCTCCCGAAGAAAAACTTTCGCATCTTATACCCTTAAACAACTCAACTAACTTTTTTGGAAATATCGGTCTTCTAGAAGCTTCTACATATGACATTGCCTGCCCTCCAGAGACATTGGTTATTTTAAAAACGATGTCTTTAAGTATACCATTTCCGAATATATTCGTCCCTAAATGTTCAGAACTAACAATTGGAAGATCAGAAAAGTGTGACATTTGCATAGACGACAAACGTATATCTAAACTGCATTGTATTATAGTTACACGTATGTCAAAGGAAGGAGAATGGACTGTACGATTAGTTGATAGATCTACGAATGGTTGCTTTGTACGATCAACGAAAATTGGAAATAGAAACACTGTTGTTCTTAGAGACGGGTACCCTGTAGTATTGGCAATGGATCAGTCTAGCTTTATAGGATTCCATGTCAACCTTGTGGGCTCACATAAGAACTTTAGCGCCGGTTCACCTGAGATAACGCCTGCGACTAAACGGTTCAAAGTATCGAATCTGAATGATGAAAATGATGAAGAGTTTGCAGCGAAATCTACAGAACGGGTAAAGCGCCCTTTTTACAGTCAACAAGTCATTGAGACTCCAATCAAAAGGAGACACGCATGATATACAAAAGAGGCAAAATTTGCAGCAAATTACATTATTTATACAAAAATTACCACTGAAGAATTCTACCTGTATTGGTCCGTTGTTATGCAAAGACTGTCCGACCAAATTTCATAGCTAGTAAAGACCCAAACACAAACTTGACCTCTTTCTGTATTCTTCTAAAATCAACAAAACATATTCCATCCACTGTAAATATAAAAATTACGAGGATTGAAGTGAAGTAAATAAATATAAACTACTGAAATACCGAGCAATATGGAGGAAATTGGAATAATGCCGGCTCCTGCAGGTGCAGGTGCTCAAGATGTTTTTGGAACATTCACCAAACCAGAAACAACGCCACAATTTAAAGACACTACAGACCTATATCAGATTCTTAAAAAGCTTCAAAGGGATTTGGAGTATTTAAACTTACAGGAAGATTATATTAAAGATGAACAGCGTAACTTGAAAAGAGAGCTTATCAGAGCTCAAGAGGAGGTAAAGAGAATTCAATCAGTACCTTTAGTTATAGGACAATTTCTTGAACCAATTGATCAAAACACAGGCATTGTTGGATCTACTACGGGATCTAATTATGTTGTGCGTATTTTGTCAACTCTTGATCGTGAATTATTGAAGAATTCAGCATCAGTAGCTTTACATCGTCACTCAAACGCTCTTGTAGATATTTTACCACCAGAGGCAGATAGTTCTATTGCTATGATGAGTGCAGACGAAAAACCTGATGTTTCTTTTGCAGATATTGGTGGATTGGATATGCAAAAGCAAGAAATTAGAGAAGCTGTGGAATTGCCACTCACACATGCAGACTTATACAAACAAATTGGTATTGATCCTCCACGCGGTGTATTACTTTATGGTCCTCCTGGTACAGGTAAAACTATGCTTGTTAAAGCAGTTGCCAATTCTACTGCGGCATCATTTATTCGTATTGTAGGATCAGAATTTGTTCAAAAATATCTTGGCGAAGGACCACGTATGGTTAGAGATGTATTCAGATTAGCTCGCGAGAATTCTCCCTGTATTATATTTATCGATGAAATTGATGCTATTGCTACAAAGCGTTTTGATGCACAAACTGGTGCAGATCGTGAAGTACAAAGAATTTTATTGGAATTACTTAATCAAATGGATGGATTTGACCAAACATCTAATGTTAAAGTAATCATGGCCACTAATCGTGCAGATACTTTAGATCCTGCTTTACTGAGACCAGGAAGATTGGATAGAAAGATAGAGTTTCCTTCATTAAAAGACAGAAGAGAACGAAGACTTATATTTTCTACAATTGCTGCAAAGATGTCTTTATCGCCTGAAGCCGATTTAGATTTACTTGTTAATAGAAATGAACCTTTATCAGGAGCTACTATTGCCTCTATCATGCAAGAAGCTGGTCTAAGAGCTGTACGAAAGAACCGATATGTTATATTGAATTCTGATTTGGAAGAGGCTTACAATTCTCAAGTTAAGGTCACTGGAGATGTAGAGAAGTTTGAGTTCTACAAGTGATTTAGCGATATTAGATTTATGATTTCTGTACGTCTTTCAAACAGCATGAACGAGATTTTTTGGTTGATTTCCGTATTCGGAGATCTACGATAAACAAAACAATGCTTTTGTCTCTAAATGATACTGCTTCATTCAATGTTTTTAAGGGTGTTCCTTCTCTACCTTACAGGCAGTATAGAATTGATTTTATTCAGGCTAATAACCAATTACCAAAGACAAATTTGATATCAACCCTGAACCTGATTGTCCAAAAGCAGAACGAGAAGAGAAAGGAAAGCTTAAATATAGTTTTGCAGCCGTACAAAATTTCAATTTCAGCATATTTTTGGAGAGCTTTGCTTTAGTCAACATAGCTTTTTATCTATCGCTTTAACCGGGCTGAACGTAACGTCATTTATCTATCTTTTTTTGCCCCACCTCTTTCTTCCTCCTCTTCTTTTTACACATTTTTGTTCTCGATTCACTATATTACGAAACAAAGAGAAGAAAATTATCAATCTTTTAACAATATATTCTTTCTATTTGCCCCATTGACTTGTGGCTATTGAAAGGAGATTATATTATATACAAAAAAGGGAGAATAGTTAAGGCATTTCGTTCATTAATCGCCACTTTTTTATGCAATAGAAGTCAAGTATGTGGTTTATAAACAATTTTATTTTCGCTATACTTTTTAGTATCTCAGCTGAAGCAACGCTTCATAAAGTCGCTTTAAAGAAGATGCCTATAAAGCACAATCCTACTGCCGAAGAGGTGAAGATGCACATCTATGAGCTCGGCCAGAAATATGTAGGTACCAATAAGTATACACAGGAGCTTATGATCCAACCGTTTACACCCAATTCATTCCACCCAGAATCGCCCGCTCAATTGCCTCTTACAAATTACTTGAATGCACAATATTATACTGAGATCGGTTTAGGTACACCTGAACAAACATTTAAGGTAGTATTAGATACAGGATCGTCCAACTTATGGGTACCTGGAGCTTCATGCTCTTCGCTTGCATGTTATTTTCATCAAAAGTACGATTCTTCAAATTCCGAAACGTACGTGAAGAATGGCTCGACTTTCGAAATCAGATATGGCTCTGGAAGTCTTTCTGGTTTTATCTCTGAAGATGTTTTGACTATGGGTGATATGAAAATTGAAGGTCAATTGTTCGCTGAAGCTACTGAAGAGCCCGGTCTTACTTTTGCATTTGGTAAATTCGATGGCATTCTTGGTCTTGCATATGATTCTATCTCTGTTAATCATATCATCCCTCCTATTTATAATGCAATTGACCAAGGAATTTTAGATGAACCTGTTTTTGCTTTCTCTTTGGGTGATACAAGTAAAGATGAATCAAACGGTGGATCTGTCACTTTCGGAGGTGTCGATGATTCTGCTTACAAGGGTGAATTGGTATATCTTCCTGTAAGACGTAAAGCTTATTGGGAAGTGGAACTTGACAGTATTACTTTTGGCGATGACACTGTCAATTTAGAGGGAACTGGCGCTGCAGTAGATACTGGAACTACTTTAATCGCTCTTCCTTCAGAATTGGCAGATTTACTAAACCAACAAATCGGTGCTAAGAAATCATGGAATGGCCAATACACTGTTGAATGTGATACCCGTGCTGATCTTCCAAGTATGACTTTCACTCTTGCTGGTCATAATTTCACCATTGGTCCTTATGATTACGTCGTTGAGCTTTCAGGTACTTGTGTTTCTGCTTTCATGGGAATGGACTTTCCTGCTCCAATTGGACCTATGGCCATTCTCGGTGATGCTTTCTTGCGTCGCTGGTACTCTGTTTATGATATTGGTAAGAACCGTGTTGGTTTAGCTAAAGCTGTGTGATTTATACTTCACTTTGACGTTCACTTCCTTGTGATTTTTTCCTATTCTTGAATTAACTTCAAAGGTAGAAGGGGCTTTTCTCTTATGATACTCTAAAAGAAAGGATGTGATTCTAATGTACTCTTTCCCTTTCTTTTTTTTACGTTTTACGAGTTATCCCTTTTCACAATGGACAGTGCCTATAGAGTGGCCTCTATGCTTCGTTGTTGTTTTTTTGCTATTTACCTTCTCTTCATTGAAAGCATATAATTTTCTTGTTTTTTATTTCTTCCTAATCATGTATCGTATATTTTATATAAGTTATTCATAAAAAATCGAATCAAAGCTCAGGTTCAATGTAATGATTGCGTGGCCAATACCTTATGTCACTATCGCCCAAAACGGTTGTGCTGCAGCGATTAAATGTTCCGTACAGTCTTGCCTTCTCTTTTTCTCGTAATACACCACAAAAGGTTGGAAAATCTACTGTTTGAATATATACGTTACAATTGTGTATCGTAGAAGTTGATATTAATTTGAACTTTAAAGAAAGCGGTGAAATTTTGATATCAATTGACAAGGTCAAAGAGAGGAGCTTTTATTTCTTTTCTGCGACTAACAGTGCCACCTAATTAGAAACGATGAAGTTCAGGATTTTCTCTTGGTCGGCTTTACTACTTGCAGGTTTACTGATTAACCCTGCTCTTGCAAATGATTCAGTAATTGACAGTAAAAGCGAGGCAGGAAAGTATGCTTGTACAGGAATGTATTCAAAGAAAGATTGGAGTGGACCATTCGATCCGAGTATTACGGTTTTAATGAGTGGCCAAAATCGGGATAGTCAAACTCCCGAGTTAGTATCAGTTGTTGTTTTTGAATGGAGAGATTATGGACTTATTGGTGCTCCTGACTCTACTAAATCTAAGAAGTATATCTGCGACGATACTGCTGTAGGAAGAGGGATGTGCCACAAACCCCAGTTAGGTGAATATATTCTTGAAGGTCCTGATGTAGACCATACTGGTAATTCTTCTAGTTATAAAAGTGTATATACTACATCGATTGATTTAACTCAACCTCATGCTATCACTTATCATGTTAAGAAGACTGGCTATTACTGTGTTAACACTTATGGATATAGTGCATCTTCGTACACAGGTGTGATTTCGTTCCAGAATGCTTTTGGCAGACTTCCTGCTTCTCAAATTCCTAAACTTCCCTTTTATGGCGCTATGGCTATTGCATATGCTGTGTTTTTAGCATTCTGGGGATTTTTGATATTCAGGTACAAGAATGACGTTTTACCTGTCCAGAATTACATTACTGCAATGGCGGGATTTTTATGTGCTGAAATGATAATTATTTGGGGATATTATGATTTTGTAAATATTCATGGTTATGGAACTGGTTCCAAGGTTTATGTTGTGATTCTTTCAATTTTGAACTCTTTCCGTATTTCGTTTTCCTTTTTCTTGTTGTTGATAGTTTGCTTAGGTTACAGTGTTGTAAAGCCATCACTCGGCTCTGTAATGACAAGATGTAGATTATTGGCAGGAATTCATTTTTTCTTTGGTGTTATTTACGGTGTAGCATCTTACGTAATAAACCCTGATGAAGCAGGCCCTTTATTACTTCTTTTCGTTGTTCCTCATGCTGTCACAATGCTGGTATTTTACATGTGGATTCTTTCTGCGCTGACTGAAACAATCAATGATTTGGAAGCAAGAAGACAAAATGTAAAGGCAAGTATGTACAGAAACCTATGGAGACTCTTTATTACTTCTATTGTAGTCATTTTTGGGTTCTTCTTTTTGAATTCTTTTATGATGGCCGAAGTTTCACAAGACGATTTTGTTCCAACCGTTTGGAAGACTCGTTGGTTTATACTAGATGGTTGGTTGAACATCGTTTATTTCATTGACTTCGTTATTATTTCGTTTATCTGGCGCCCCACAGAAAATAATAGAAGATTTGCTATGTCTGAAGAGATTGCTCAAGATGAAGATGATGGATTTGATATGGCATCTTTAGCCGACTCAGATGATCTAGAATTTGCAGGTGGTAATAGCAGCAGTGCTCCTCCTTATAGATCAAGCACTCCTCCACCTGCGTTTGCTGCCAGAGATTCTACGGATGAAGTTTATACTGCAGTTGGTGGTAACAGTAACCGATTTGATGTTGATTCAGATTCTGAAATTGAGATACCAGCTCCACATGCTTCAAAGGATCCTTCTACACATCCTAAGGGCAGCGAGACTGTTTTTGCAATAGATGATGATGAAGATGATGATGACGATTTACATGGATCTGGTATTGGAGGTGGGTATGCAAAAGTTGGGGCTGAAGATAAGGATAAGTAGAGTGGATTAGGTACGATTTTGAAAAATAAATAATTAAAGGAGAAAAAGGAATATGATATGAACTCATTTTTTATTTTGTATGGATATCGATTTGTGTGAATCTCGAGACGATGGCTAGCCGTGTATATATGGTACAATTTAAGAAAGTTCGATCGTACACTCACACACCTTTTTCTTTCCTCCCTTTATTGTCAAGTGTAAGGCAAAATTTTGTTTACTTAAACAATGAGGACTCAAAATTTTATAGACCTCTGTCATGATTTGATAGAAGCACACCCGAAAGTAAGTCATTTCTTTTTAAAGAACACTATGGATAGCTCAAGATATTAACACTTTCTAGACAAGAATCACTACAGGATACAAAGTCGATAAGAAAGAACGTGGTAGATTTTATATTAAAGCATATGATGATAAATCAGGTCGTTGTTTGAAGATGAAAGTTACGAGAAGTAATGAAGTATCAAGAGTATTAAATGCATTGGGACAAGTTACAATTAGGCAACTCTTAGGGGAAGATGCGTCCAAATCTGAATATCTGAGTGCTAATCAAGTGATTCCACAATCAGTTTCTACAGCTAAATCTGTAGAATCGGAAGCCAAAAGTGAAACTATAGACTCTATAAACAATTCTAAGAAAACAAATACGAAATCTTCTAAGAAGAAGGGCAAGAAACGCTGAAATGGAGTTTGCTTTAGATAAGCAATTAAAAGCCCACTAGGCTTGGATGATCACAGCTTTTTTACAAATATACGTCATTTCTAATACGATACTTTATGAATTATTTAATTAAGTTTGCTTTTGATAGATGACCAAAGTTTTCGTTACGTAGAACTGCAAGCATAATCTATCGAGCTGCAAAATGTGCGGTTAGCTTTACAGAGAAAATACTATTCAGGGTAAACTAAATAGAAACAACTTCAATTTAAAACCTTTGTACTATCGTTAGATTTCCAATCCAGACCTCTAGTTCG